>JAGDQP010000831.1:46562-86226 GCA_022664845.1 Lepisma saccharinum
TCAAGGTGGGACAACCCCTGTAGTTAGCTGGATGAGGACCACCGCAATGAACACAGGTGGCCGGTTCTTCTCTGGACTTCTTGGTACAATCGGCAGTGAGATGAAGGGCAGCACACTTGAGGCATCTTGGCAGGTTAAAACACGATTTTTGGACGTGTCCAAAACGTTGACATTTGTTGCATTGCACAGTAGTCGGACCTCTGTATTTCTCAACTGATATGACATGATGTAGTAGGTATCTCATTTTCAGAATATCAGATGGAAGTTGATCTTTGTTAAGTGTAACCAAAAATAATGGATATTTGATTTGCTTCTGAGAATTTACATCTTTACCATGCAGTTGACTCACTGAAATGACGGAAAAGCCTTGAAGAGACAGGTCCGCTGTGATGTCTTCAACTGGTGTGTCTATAGGCAGCTTCCTTATGACAACTTTTAATGGACGATCATTTCGTTTATTTTCAACAGCCAATTGGTGCTTCTGCTGAAGACAAAAAGTTTGGATTTTTTCAAAATCAGGTTTACTTTTAGTTTGGAATTTGATAAAGTCACTAGTATGATGAATGATTGGACGTTCCGAACAAATAGCAGCCAAAGAGTTGCAGAACGGATATCTATTTTGAATACCATAGATAAAGATAGTAGGTGTCTTAGGAGAATTTTTCACTGAATTATTCTTCGATTGATCAGATTTTAAATGAGAATCTACAGAAGTGTCTGGATCTAGCGCTTGATATGAATTATTTGTAGAAATCGGTGGTGCTGTCACAGCCGGTGTAGCTTTAACTGTCTTCTTGGGCTGTAGAAAACCCTCAACTTCCATGGCAGAATCATCTGGTGAACCTATCGTGGTATTGGACGAGGTGCGAGGCAATGAAGAGTTTTGAGAATTAACGGCAGATTCGGCATCCTCATTAATAACTTGCATATTGGCCAAGAAATCACGAGCGGCACATTCGTAAATGGCCAGGTTTTCATAATAGTCTTCTTCCGGATGACGTTTATAGTATCTTTTTAATTTCGAATAATCGAGTAGATCGATGACAGACTTAAAATTAAGGCCCTTTATTACTCGAATCATCTTTTGAATGCGATCCTCATCATATTCTGTGTCATTTTCGTCCAGCTTGAGCTGGGACAAACGAACACAAGCTCCTCTCATTAAGCTTTATAAGTTCCTTTATATATGGTTGTCATAACTAAAAAGTGGTTGAAATAGCATCCAGGAACGTGTCCACTGACGTGACGAAGCCCAAAGCAGCAGTTAAAGTATCTGTGCAAAATGACTTTTTGTCACCAGACATCTTTATAACTTGTGTGAAATGTAGGTAGTTACATTTCCTCATAGTATTACTTTAATTCACTTTAATTAATACTTAGTATTATAAGTTTGTATATCACCGATTGTATTTTCTTTGATGTCGTAGTAAAAGCTCTTTCGTGCTGGAAATAGGACTATATAGGTTCCAAATTTCTACACTTCGTCCTCATTTTTGTTCTTGGCTTGCTAGTCTGAAACCTTTGCAGTTATTCGCGTGGGAATTTTTTTCCATGAACTGGCGAAGATTTGAACTTGCTCTGAGCAAACTTTGAAATTCTTCCTCTTTAGTGAGATTGAAATTATAAATTCGTGAAACAGCCTCCTCGGAATGGAGTTCAGTTAATTTTATTCATGCAAGATTTAATATCATAGATGGCACTTACGTCTTTTTAAATAAATGTTAAATAGTTTATTTTTTACTTTAATGTCTTCTCCTATACTTTCTATCAGGTATTATTCCTTCTTTCAGTGGTTTCTCCACTTTATTTTCTTCTTGCGTTGTCCTTAGAATTCAGAAAACGTAAGAAATAAAACAGCATAATCTGTTAACGAGCAACATCCCTCATTATTATAAATGGTAGGGCGGATGGAGATACACAAGGGTGACCAAGGTTTTTCTACAATACACTATTGTTTATGCTCAACAGAAATATTTCATAGGATTCAACAATTCAAAATCGATGAATTTATAGATTCAAAACATCAGCCAATTACGGTAGCATTAAGTATAGAAGCACCAGAGGGAGAGGGGAAGGACAGCGAATGAAAGCCTAAAGGGTGGGGTGAGCATGCGGGGACGGGCCTACAGTTGGGACAATAACCTAAAAACACAATGTATCCAGAAATTAACAGACAAAACGACCGGACTGTTTCTTATAGGGATACAGAAATTTCTAACAGAAAATGACATAACAGCAGCAAGTAACATGTTAAACACAATGGTACTACTCAGTGGGGAACATGATGCAACGCCAATCAATAAAACATAACAAACGAAGCATGGTACGACTCTTACTGTTTAGAAGCTCGGAAGTCAGCAATAGAGGCGTTGAGAACCTTCCGAAAAGACCGAACAAACCAGACACTATTACGTACATACTTGACATACAGAAATGCGTACAGAAAAATATGTAGAGATAAGAAAAAAGGGGGGGGGGGGCGTTGGAGGCTACAACTAAACACACTCTTAAACGATAGCAGGGGTGCCTGGCGTATGATTAGGGGGGTTAGGAACACTGAACACCAGAAAAAAAAACTAATTGGAGCGAGGGAGTGGGAGAATCACTTTGGTACACTCTACAGAGGAAAAGATAGGTGGGTCGCATTTCACCCATTAGGCAAACAGATACAAGACACGGACGACATACTGGACACGGACATACATCGGTCAGAAGTACTAAAAGCAGTTAAAGCGATGAAGAACAACAAAGCAGCCGGAATTGATCGCCTACCGGTCGAATTTTACAAAAATACAACAACCAATGAACAAATTTTAGAAACCACTCTAAAACTTTTTAACAATTTAATGAAAGGGGCTGAGGTGCCCAGCACATGGGGCACTGGAGTAGTATGTCCACTGTTTAAAAATAAAGGCAGCAGAAACGATCCGAACAATTATAGGGGCATAACGCTGTTGTCAGTAATAGAAGTAAAATATATACAAAAATACTGGCCACCAGAATACAATTATGGGCAGAACACCACAACATAATGATACCAGCACAAGCAGGCTTCAGGAAGGGTTTTAGCACAATAGACAACGTTTTTTGTAATTAGAACACTAGTGGATACAGAACTTAGAAAGAAAAGGGGGAAACTAAACGGGTGCTTTATAGACTTTCAGAAAGCTTTTGATGAGATCAGTCGCGAAGCACTATACTTTAAGCTCAAATCCATTGGAATGTCAGGGCTAATGATACAGAGAATTAAACAGTTGTACAAAAAGGTAGAATTTAGTGTAAAAATGGCGCAGGGAAAGATGACAAGAACGATAGAGTCACATATTGGCCTTAGACAAGGCTGCCAAATGTCACCTGTTCTCTTTAGTTTATTTATAAACGATATAGATTCAGAATTGAAGACTGCAGAAATACACCCGCCACACATAAAGAGCAAAACAATTCCATCCCTCCTATTTGCAGACGATGTGGTGGCTCTATCAAAAACACCTGTGGGTGGGTATGCAACGTATGTTAAACCCGCTGGACAAATATTGCAAAAAGTGGCACCTGAGAATCAACACAACCAAAACTAAAATTATAGTATTAATTATATGGAGATGCATAATTGCATCTAGAAAGGTATGTGTATTCCTGTAATATAGATATCCAGACAATATGTAAGAAATAACAACACATTGTAATATGTATCACGGGTTTATCCTTCGATACAAATAAATAAATACTAATACTAAATATGTTAACGAGTATAAAGAATTATCTTTCAACACTGGGTCGTGCTATTATTTCAACACTGTAATGATAAATAATGTTTTGGACCACAGGGTGCGTGTGTTCTGTTCTTCCGTGTGTGTTGTCGAAATAATATATAACTTAACGTACACAAGTTGGTAAGATTTCACTCTGGAGTTTTCGAGACAATTGCAGTAGAGTGATGTCCCCTGATAAGCACTCCTTTCGGTGAAATAACAGATGTCCAAATTTTAAGGCGGTCTTTGGACTAGCACAAAGAAAAAAAATCAAAATTTAAGACTTCATATTCTCTAATAACTCGGAATATTTAATAGTAAAATAAAAAGGTTTTTTTTTTCCCCCCCCCAATTCGGCCGCCAGCTAGTCTAGTTTCGTAAATATAAAACAAGTACTTCAGATGCCAATCCAACACACCAAGCTACCTCACAAATCCAAAGAGTCGAGTCGGGTCCGACGACAAACCAGAGTACAATACATTGATTAACACAATGCTGCTCTCCTGCAGAAGAAATTTATTAGCTATTATCAGAGGTCATCATGAATCAAGTTCAAATTAGCGAATAAAATTGCAGAAGTTACTAGGGAAGAATCTTGCTTTATTTTCTATCTCAAAGACATTACAAAAAAGTTTCTCAAGAGATACACAGTGATGCCAAATAATTGTATCTCAAAAAATCCTACATAAATGTTTCAAGAGTCAGAATTAATATATCGAATAAATCTCCTGAGACGTTACGATCCTCGTAAGTTATTCCATATATTAGACTCACGCAGGGAATGAAAAATAATGAATTAAATTGTAATTAATACAGTATCTTGAGTCCTCAATTTATCTCTAATAGCAGGGAGGGGAAAAGCCCGAATTAACCTCAGAGGTCGAACGTTAAGTTTGACATGTGTTTATTTGAAATTTGCCTCCCATCTACCTTAATCCACCCACAATAATCCTTAGGTATGCATTTGCTACTTATTAAAGCACCCATGAAATGTAAATCGTGACAGAATCCCTGAAAACCGCTTGCTTGAGCCCCAAAGCAAAGAAAGTCAAAACATTACTTCGATCCTCTCCAAAGATTGAGCAAAACTAGTAAACATATTAATATCCGAAGTGAGATCGTACTTTCTCTGAGCACCCATCCAAAATAACTTCACAGTTCCGTTCATATCTACCTCTCTGCTACTCACTGCATCCTATGCTGTTTCTCCCGTGATAGAGAAAATCGCAGAACTCTCCTGCGCCGCGACGACGTGGTGCTGATCCAACTCGTCTCGAAGTTACTCTGATATTGCATGTCTCACCCCACAAAATATTGCGTATATATATGACGCTAACGGCTTCTCGCTGCAGAAAAAAAAAACTAGGACTGAATTCCCAGAGTCGAAAAGTCCTCGAAGAAGAGGAAATGAAAGGTATATCGCCTCTGCCAGAGTTGCACAAAAAAGGACAGAAGAGAACAAAATAGCAGCAAAAAAGATATCCGTCCCTACCTTTTTAAGTTTCTATGATATATCCAAGAATACAAGTTTGAAAATATAATGGGAATTCAAAGCTCTGCCGGAAATCCTGGCAGCTAAAAAATATAGGAAAAGAGATTTCACAGTTCAATTACAGAAGTGCATGAAACAGCAATTAATACAACACAATTTACATATAATATACACGTCATAAGCTAATTTTCTCGAACGAGAATATGTACCTTATAAATATTGAATATAACAATATACAAAATATATTTTAAATACATACAAGATATTTGCATATGATTAGATATATACTTATATACAATTAACCAGTCGCACAACCTGAATTCTGTGACAATCTTTAGACATTTTTCGTTTTCCCTACATCTACACGTCTAAAAATCTGTAAATAAATTATACTATATTCTGTAAACGTTGCATGTATATTTTTTAACTTCATACGATTGGTTGATTTTTTTATAACATCATAAACGTTCTTGTGGAGTTAAGGGCTTGTAAGCGTGCGATCTACAGCTTCGAAACAATCCGTTCAGTGAACCGCCAGGCGACTTGAACCCGTAACCACGCACACAAAAAGCTACTGTTCTAACTTCTCAGCCAATAGAACTTCTAACTTAATACGACAAATTTAACTAGTATGTAAATATAAAATAATAATAAATTATTATTATTAATAATAATAATAATAATAAAAGATGAATAAAACTACATAAAACAGAAGAAAAGGCAAGCTAACGTGGTCTTGTACGTAATCAAAGTATCTTGAAGCAGGGATTCTGCCAGCATTTTTAGTTTTGGTGGCTAAGCCAAAGTTAGGAGGTATAAGTGGATTTAGAGTTCTTGGGGGGTGGGGGGTGCTTGACGATTTGTAGACGTGACAATCCACATTAGGGTATCTGGCAGAATCTCTGTCTTGAAGTGACTAGGAGTCTAGGACTGTTCCAAAGGCATATTGTCAACTGTTTTATGAGCCATGATTAAATGATTTTGACAAACTGAAGCAAGGCGTAAGAAAATACAACTAACTGTGAACTACTTCGTATTAAATATTTCCAAGAAGTTAACAGATACAGAATATCGACTTGGCCTAAGAACGTCATATCTCATCTAATTTCAGATCAGTATTGAGTGGGTCTCGTGTGCCGTTAGAATTAACAAACAGAGGCAGCTAGTGTGTCCTTTTATATCTTGAATTTGATTTCATTTATAGCCTTTAGGCAACTATATCTCACGCAAGGATGGAGATGGAGAAAGAATGTGGGAAGGAAGTCGACTAGGGCGTAGTTTCGAAGGTACCATCCCAGCAGTAACCTTGTTAAACTAAGAAAAAAATTGCTAGGCGGCCTGCCGCTGGGATCGAAACCAGGACCCTAGAATGCGAAGCCAGTCCTCTACCAACAAACTTAGGGCGGCTCAGTTTCTTGTTCTAACTTTTTTTTTTCGTAAAAAAACAAAAGTACCTGTTGTAATGCAGTAATATAAGACGTCTTTCAAATGTACGATTTCTTCATTCATAAACATATGTGTAACACAGTCACCAGACAGAGTACATACAGATTGACCTTTAGGTTGATATGGCTGCCTGTTTTGTTTACTCGTTTTTCTTCAACTTATAGGTTAAGAGTTGATGTTCCAATTTAAGGGTTAATTGTGATAGCGACTGCCATGAATATAGGTTACTAAGATACAAATGGAAAGCACTGACAAAATAAACCTACTTAATCATTTATACATGCTGCTTGAAAAGTTAATAAAAAAATAAAGGATAAATTTGTCAGACCGAAACAAGAAGAAAACTCTTTAAGCTGGATGACGACTTTCCATAGTTAGCGATCATTTTCTTATTCTGACGTCACTTCTTTTCATAAAGTCCTACAATATTGTTTCATCGACCTATCCGCCGATATCGTCAATGACGTAATGCGTTTTGAAACTTGCGGTTATTGCTAAAGAAAACAATTTCTTTTGGAGAAATGTCGAAACAGGTCTCATCATTGTTTGTGGAGGTATTGTGTCATTGTTCGTCGTTATATTACGTCATTTGTGAGGATACCGTGTGACATTGTCTACTTCTTGATTCAAAACTATACACCAAGGAGCCGTAGCTTGGTAGAGCGGTGGCTTCGCATTCGGGAAATCCTGGGCTCGATCCCAGCGATCCTGACTAGTTTTTCCTGCCACATGAAGCTGATACCGGGATGGTGCCTTCGAAACAAGGCCTGACCAACTTCCTTCGCACTTTCACTCCCCTCTCCTATTCGAGAAATACAATCATTTTAGTGCGTGAAGTCTTCGGTTCGATCCTGGTTCGTGTCATGTGGAGTTTGTGGTGGACAAACACTGTGTGCGTTTGTTTTCTCGGGGTTTTCCCGTTTCCACCCACTTTCTTCATCCCACCAATTCTCTCATCATCACCTATTCGGTTTGAGCTAAATTTGCCTAAAGACCTTAAAATAATTCTAAATTGAATTCAGTTTAAATAAAGAATCAAAACGCTATCCATATTTTAATATTTCTTCAAAGATACTTTTTTTTTGTTTTGGTGTAGGGAATTCGCCCTTCCAATTTATGACCCTATTTTATGACTTGATTTTTTTTTATTTCCTTTAAAAAGTTGATAAAATTTCCAGCTGACAGGTTATTGCATTCAATCCTTTAATTGAAGAGTACAGGGGAAAGCTTTTTATTTTATTTTTTGTCTTTAGACACTTTGGCGTAGACCGATAACGTGCCAGAGGGTCAAAAAATAAATTTAAATTCAGGCCTTAAAATGTTTGTTTTCTCTCAGTTTTCAAAAATGGACTTTGATTGTTCTTCTTCTCTACTCTTTAATTGTAAAATACTTGCAAATGAGAGAAGCAGAGTATGTAATCCCTACACATGATAATCCAGAAAACGTACATTATTCCACTCATTACGTTCTGTTTTAGAAGATATTTACGGGCTAAGGAAAATCAATAATTCTTGTCCCTGTTTCTCTCTTTCTTTCTGTGACAGAAATCATGCGTGGGAAGATGTTGAATGTAAAAGAAACAAGAACTCTAAGAAACTTGGGGCCCTCTAACTATTAGAGAGAAGACCAGCGGAAAGTATGGAAAAGAGATTTTTTTTGTTGCCAATAAAGAAGAAAAGATTCCGGATAGAGAAGAGAGAGAAAGATGAAGGAAGAAGCACAAAGGACAAAAGCAAAAGAGCACATCCCCTTCTTTCCCTGTTGTTCTTGTTAAAAGTTTCAGAAAACGATTCGAAAGAGAGGAGAAGCTTTAAGGTTTTAGTCTTTTCATTTGAAGAAAACTTTTTTGGAAATTTCCCTCCCATTACAACTTTGTTATTTCGATGCGAAAGTTCAACTCCTCTGTCTCTAAATGCTGAAGCTTCTCACAGACACTTTTTCGTTAATGTCAATGTACTTCCTCATCTTTTCTTCGAATAAAATAGAAAAACTTTTTTTTTTGAAAAACAGGATACGTGACTATACTTTTAAAGTAGCCTTAAATGTGTAAAAATATTAATAAGATGAAAATGTTGTTACCACTAGTTCATTATACAGACTAAAATAATTATATAGAGCATGAATACAGAAAGACTCAGAAAATAGGCATTTATTGCTGCTTAATTTATACAAATTTGTACAACTGTAAGAGAATAAGTGACACTTCTTTTACATTTTAGGTGGACGCCTTAAAGGAGCCTATATTTTGGTCACTTCTGCACACATTAAATGTGAAAAGATATTCAGAAACGGGTGTTTTTACAAGTAAAAGTGGATCTTTAAGCGGTTATCGTAGACTACGTATGAACAAAATAAGTTAGCGTGAGCCGGAATCGAACTCAATATCTTCAATGTCTAGCCTTTTGTCTTAACCAACAATTACCGAGCGTACATTGTCATTTGTTTCTCTAGATATTGAAGAAGTTTGATGGACACATGAGTAAGCGGATTATAAAGGAACCAGTTCTGAAGGAACTAGGTACCATTCTCAGATCCAGATCCTCGGTTCTAAGATTCGGATCAGAGTATTCGGTTCCAAGACTCGGATCCGGGTATACGTTTCTAAGATTTGGATCCGGGTACTCGTTTCCAAGATTTGGATCCGGGTATCTGGTTCCAAGATTCGGATCCGGGTACCTGGTTCCAAGATCTGTGTAGCGGTCCCAATCCAATATGATACGGAACCGGCGAAATCTTTCTGTTGAACATCTAGGTACTTCTCATTTAAACTTGAACATTCTACTTTCCCTAAACTTTCTCTTTCAATTTCTATGCTTAATATGGTTTCGTTTCTTCCAACCCTTTCTTTTTCTTTTGTTTGACGATTATCTCACAGCTTCTTCTCAGTCAGATTCTCACAGTTTCTCACAGTCAGATGAAGGGTGTGAGGCAAAAACATGGTAACCCACAAATGTTTATTTTTTTTAGTTATTCAGCACCCGATGGAAAGGAATCATACTGCGTCGTTTAATGTTGTCCGACTTCAAATTGTGCTACAGAGATGGCAGCAATATTTACTTATGGTAAGCCTATTGTAACATTTTGGGATTCATAAGATGGTAACCAACAATTAAGATGGCGGGAAACGAGGAGCAGTATACCAGCTTGCCACTAAAAAGGAAAAGAATTTGTAAATTAAAACATTTCTTAGAGCGAGTTCAGTGAAAAGATTTATTCTTGAGTGACTTAGGTAGCGAATATTATCGTATAAATAATAAAACATGGTAACCCACACAGCAGCATGAAAATGAGAAATTCGTTATTTTGATTTGGTACAATTATTTTAAGCCTTTATGTATATCTTTACGTGAAAAATCAGCTTTCAGCCAATGAAAATGACTTGTGCAGCAGTAAAAATCGAATTTCTTACAAGTTTAACATTGTGGGTTACCATGTTCTTGCCTCACACCCTTCAGATCTTCCAACATTACTTGATTTCTAGGTCTGTGTGGGTGAATCTACCATATCATCGTCAAATCATACGCGTTTATTATCTTCGTCGAAGCATAATTCATACGAAAACTAGTTTTATTAACACGTATCACTGATTTTCCTTTAAATTTTGCAGCGTTTCACTCAATTTTATCATACAAATGCCGATAAGGAACCTACACAAAGACCCTCTAGCTTGTTTCCTCCTCCCACATGAGTGCGCGCTCATGGACGTCATCCTCTAGACATGTGACGAGCTTAGACCATAACTGTATGTGTGGTCCATAAATATAATTTAAATCAATTTCTAAAAAATGTAAACATAAGTATGAAATGATAGTAGTTTGCAACACTGATTTCATTTTACTTCTCTGCGATGTTATTGACAACTTTTCTTTTCTTTTTGTGTGTTTATTGATTCAGGTTTTCTTGAATGACAAGCCCAAAACATATTTATATTCAATGACGACCCCACACCCCTTCAAAATACATAACCTCTATATCTTGTATCGCAAGATATACAGTATGTTGTTGCTGCTGCTGTTATGTTGTCAAGCAGCTGATTGCTTTTACCCTATTTCATTGCGCGACAACCATAACACCGATTGCTTGGGCCCACCTGACACAAAATGTTTTTACTGTTGCAACATGTTACAAGACCAAAACCCCATCACAACATGACACAAGTGTGAAATAGAACACGCATGTAAAACGTATGATTGTGTTTGGTATTGCTCTGTCCTCCAATACCGATCAATGATGTTTCTGAGGCAGCAAGAAATCAGAATAAATGTGAAGCTAAAATACTTTTCAACTATTATACATCCCTTTTAAAATTTCTCTAAATTTTTTTTTTTTTTAAATATGTTACGTTAGAGATACCCAGTTTAAAATTATTTCTTAAAGTTGGGAAAAGTGTTATCTCTGAGCCGAGAAACAATTTTCTTAGAATTGAGATATCAGCGTTTTCTCGCATGATTGAAAATGAAGACATGGCGGTTTAGAAATAAGATCCCTTATTTGATTTCAAAATGGGTGTGGTTTCATTTTCAATTAAGTGAGAATGCTAATATCTCATTTCTAAGAAAAAAAAATTCTCGGTGCACAGATACGAACTTTCAATTTTAAGAAACCGTCTTTTACAGCGCGTAAATACTGTATATATATCGTGGGTGAACTAAAAGTGTCTTTTTATTTAGTTAAAAAATATTTTTATTAAAGAATTGTTTTTACCTGTTTTGCATCTCTCACTGTGCCCCAACATGCTGTCTAGTAATGTCTGATTATTTTTATGTTGGTGTGTGAGATAGAACGAAGGAGAGATGTTGAAATAAGGCGAAAAAGGGAGTTTGAGACCTCCACGTTGTCTTTGAACACAACGTGAGTTTGTTGATTTTGTTGGTCAAGCAGCGGATGTTCCTAATCTAGAGCTAAAGGGAAGGCAGTGAAAACTTAGGTTGGTGGATTCTGAGTTTATAACAGGACTTAAGTCAACAAGCAGTCCTTCATTCGCCTTCTTGGAAACACCTTTTAAGATGTTTGCTTCTGCGCTTCTTATCTCAACCAAGAGAAAGAGAAAGAGAGAAAATCAAACCCGCAGACCCGGCTTCGAACTGCTTTTCTTGTTCCACAAGAAATTCTGTAGTAGTTGCAACATTTTCCGATAGATCAAACATTTGTCAGATTGCTGTTATACAGGGTTACTACAAATGATTTTTCGTATTTCAAAATACTGTATAGTGACTGATCCTGATACATTAAATAAAGCGGAAACTCACGAAGTTTTTCTCACTCACTACACATGTTCTAAGTGTGCTCCCTTGGTCACACGTCCAAAGGATAGTCAAGTTTTGTCCATACCTTTTTGAGTATTTCACTGTCACCGGTCATCACAGCAGTACTGAAGCGTTCCTTAAGCTCTACCAGTGTTATTGGCTGTGGTGGGACGTAAACATGGTCTTTAACGTACCCACAGAGGAAGAAGTCACACGGCTTCAGATCAGGAGACCTGACTGACAATTTAAACAGAACGTATCATTCTCACCAACATACCCAATGCAGCAATGCGGAGCACTCGTGTCGCAAGCTTGTTCCACTCGTGCTGCCAGCTGGTGTCACTTGGTGGACTCCTGCTACCACCTGGGTTGTCATATGAAAACTTGCTGAGTTTACGCTTCTTTTGAAAATACAGCACTTCAAAATTCGATTAATCATTTATAGTAACGCTGCATTATTAAATAGTTAAAGACTGCTTCTAGTGCTCGAAATTACGTTAACTGTGATATGTACTATCGTATTTAATCTCAGTGTAAAGTGTAAACTGTACTGGAAACCCTGAAAAGATATATCTAGAAAGTAATGAGAATAGTTCTGTAAAAAATAATATTAATTTACGAATCAACTTTATTCCCTTCAAAACAGTTTCTTTGGGAAACCATGCAGAGACGCAGACGTTGTTCCCACTTTTGGAAACAGTGCTGGATGTTCTCCACAGTTCCATAATGGCGACCATAGAGCTTGGTTTTGATGTTCATAAACAGAAAATAGTCACATGCTATCATAGGAATATTTTTTTGGCCAAAGACTCTTTCACGGAAAGTGTGATTGGAAAATCAATTCCGTCCACCTAATTTCTCGAGTCAAAATGTCATGAAAGTCTGGCAGTTCAAATTTAGCTCACGTCAATGTTTGTGTGTACGTAAGATGTAAAATAATATGCAGTGGCTCATGCCCACCACCCGAAAAAAAAAAAATCGTGCCATTCTACAGTTTGACGGCGACGTGCATTGGAACAACGTTTCCGTCAATATGACATGCGGCTCTCTAAAGGCTAATTCACACATACGGTGCGTGCCCATGCGATGCCCCGCCCGTGCCGTGATCCATGAAGTTTCATTTCAGAATGCCACATTGAAAATTCATTGAGTTGTCTTGTTTAATTCTCACATGACGTGCGATGCTCCGACAGTGCCGTCTTGAAAATAAACCATCCCGGTTGCGGCCTGACGGCCGCGATCCTCCGGCTTTCCTCGGAGTACACGAGGCGACACGAAATTGACCAGAAACCAAATCGCGAGGCTGTGCGTCAAAAATGAATGAAGAGCAGTTGATACTGTTGGTGCAAGAGCACGAATGCTTAAGTCCCACAAAAATAGTGTGGAATTCCCCGCACTCTTTTGTCTTGCTCTCCACAGCGTATGAACCCAGTATCTGCGCTATTTCTTCTTATCTTCCATAAGAATATACAGATGCTTATCAGAATAATGGAAACACCTGTAGTTGGCAACACGTCAGATGTATGGGTTGGCAGTGGTGTCGTGGCGACCGCAGCGCCGGACTGCTGGTGGTGGTGTGTTAGGTCGGTCTCCATACTACGTCAGGCGTCGTGGAACAGGAGTGTGCAGTGGCTGCAGCAGACGGAGGTAGTGTAAAATGGGAGACCTCTCAGAGTTTCACAGAGGGCAAATTGTTGGTGCGCGGTTATGTGGAGTGAGTGTGACGGCAGTGGCTAATGTGTTAGGTGTGTCGCCAGGGACAGTGTCGAAGGTGATGACGGCCTACACAACAGACGGGAAAACCACATCGGTGAAGCGGAACAGTGGGCAGAAGAAAAGCATCAGTGACAGGGCACGCCGGGTATTAAAGCGCATTGTCACGCGGAACCGTCGTGCCACTGCGGCACAAGTGTCGGAGGAACTCAATCAGCACCTCCCCCAACCTGTTTCGACAATCACAGTCCGCCGCGAATTACATGACATGAACTTACGGGGTCGTGTTGCACGGGCCAAACCTCTCATCAGGGACCAGAACGCTTTAGCACGCCGCAAATGGTGCCGCGACCATGCAACTTGGACCGTTGACGACTGGAAACGTGTGGTATGGTCGGATGAGTTATCATTCACCCTATTCCAAACCACGGGCCGTGTTTATGTGTGGAGAACGCCCAAAGAAGCGTATGATCTGCAGTGTCTCCACCCAACTGTGAAACATGGCGGCGGCACGGTGATGCTGTGGGCCGCAATATCATGGTTTTCATTGGGTCCTATGGTCACACTTCGCGGACGCATCACTGCCAACGATTATGTCGCAATTTTAGGAGACCACTTGCATCCTATGGTCCGGATGTTGTTCCCGGACAATGACGCCATATTCCAGGATGATAATGCACCCATTCACACAGCTGGAGTTGTTGCAGCGTGGTTTGAGGAACATCGGGATGAAGTTCAACACCTCCCCTGGCCCGCCCAATCCCCAGATCTCAACATAATTGAACATCTGTGGTCCATCTTGGAAACACGACTCCGGCGACGATTTCCACCTCCATCCTCTCTCACAGAACTGGCCGATGCCCTGCACGAGGAATGGTGTAATATTCCACTTGCTACCATTCACGACCTCTATGCCTCCATCCCACGTCGCATCAAGGCTATTCTGAAGGCGAAAGGTGGCCCGACACCATATTAATCTGGTAAGTTGCACTTTCGTTCAGGTGTTTCCATTATTCTGATAAGCATCTGATACGTGCTACATACAATAACAACATTTTCCTCCTTGCAATCCATCTTTGGAACAAGTGTAGACAGCAGTAGCAGCACGGCATGGGAACGGCACTCTATATGTGAATTAGCCTTTAGATAACTTTTAGCCTTTGGAGGATAAAGGTGATTTACATTTTAGTTTTTTTTTGGAGGGGGTTATAAAATCAGTTCCATCACATTCTAGACATATCTCAATCTTCAAATGCATCTTTCAATGGACAGTTTCTGAATAAACAATGTCCCAACCATTTTCTTTCCGTCTACCTTATCAAATCCAGTATTGATCTTCTTCTAGTATCTATTCATTACGCGAATATAGCATTATTTTTGCAGTTCTTCTCCAGATTTTCATTTCGAAGGCTTTCATTTTCTATCTTTGCACATGCATTTTCTTGCATCTCTAAATGTTTAGACAGTGCTCTTTACTAAAGTTTTGAGTACATTATAGGTTTTACGTATTCTTCTTTCTAACCAAGTTTCTTGTAATGAGCGTTCAGAAAAACTTAAACTTTTAAAAGTGTAAACAATTCGAACAGAACGATTTAAGAACACTTCGGAGACTGATAACGTTGTATATAATTTCTTTATGGTTTCTGCATACAATCAACGTTTCTGCTTCTTAACACAAGACATTTAATAACTAATTTTCTAAATAATGTACTCAGTCCCCGTTTTCTCGATCACGGGTCGAACTGAGGTCAAACACGTAAGTTCGGATCCAGGTTTCAGCCATACTGATTGCCGTTTACCACGCTTTCCCTCAGATTCACCAGACAGACACCTGTATGATACTCAGGCAAAGGTCCTGGCCATGAGCTTTCCCTTTCTTGCTCCTGGGATAGTGCTTGCCGAGGGATGTTATCTCTCAGACATGTGATATAGACCATATCCGCGTGCCTGGCTCATAAATGAAGCTTAGAAGTTAAGTAAGTGTCATTCATCAGCCGACAGATGAAGATCTTTGCGATCATGTTTATTTCCTTTCCATACCTCATATCATCACTGATAAATACTTCTCATATGAAATCGACCTTATATTGAATGTGACTTTAAAAAAATAGATAGGTGACAATACTCTTTGATATTAAAGTGGCAACGTTGTTGTCTTATCAACAGTATATTGTATGTGACTTTCTTTTTAAGTAGATGGAGACAATACTCGTTGATATTAAAGTCGCAACGTGGTTGTCTTATCAACAGTATATTGTATGTGACTTTTTAAAATAAATGGGTGACAATATTTGTTGATATTATAGTCGCAACGTGGTTGTCTTATCCCCTTGAAACCTTAAAATGCACATGTAGCAATGTGTTGAGGAAATCTTGACTGAAACTGTCTGGGGAAAAAATGGCTAAAGGAAATTTGCAAGCCAAACTCCAATTGTTTGCTGTATTGTCTCCCCTCTTCAGCACCCCTTTTCGTTATTTTTTCCTTTACTGTCTGCATAAAATAGAAGACTGAGTTAGTGGTTTTTGCTTCCGGCAAGATGTTTCCGTTTGCATTTCTCTGCAGTGCTGCCAACTAACTTGATTGCAAAGGAACTGCACATTTCTTTCATGAAATAATGTTGTATTTAAAGGAAAATCTGAACAGGTCAAAGGAGGTGATTTCTTATTCATAGTCAACGCGAAACATATTTCAAAATGCTCTCAAATTACGTACACTCATTACCATTACATCCTATACTTTTACATGTAAAATTACTTCAGGATGGGTCAAAATTTCGTGATATTTTGAATGAAATGTTGAGCAGTGCATGCGTACCTTATCTTACACTAGAGACACTGCCACCCAGTGAGGGGTGTCAACTCTCCAAATTCTCGAACACACTCAGAATTTTAAAATGTTTGTTAAATCTATAAAATCACTCCAAAACTTTATTTAAACCCTGCTAACCCGTTCATTTGTTACTTTAGCCCCCCAAACTGAAATCCTGGGAGAATACTAGCCTTATTGTTCGTATATTTTCTTAAAAGCCTTGTGTCCAGGAACTGAAAGGCAGTCGGCTCCCCTTTCACTTGCGGTTAACCAAATATTGACACGCACCGCCAGAAAGATTCCGACAAGAAATTTTCTTTGATGTTGCCACTTTCTCAAAGCAGCTGGCAAAAGGTGAAGTTGGTCATATCTTTTCCCTCGTCTGCTTTCCTCTTCCTCCCTCGAATTCTTATGGACTTCAACGACCCCAGAGAGAGAAAGGAAAGAACAGAAAAATAGTTTTAAAAGGAAGTGGCAACGTTTAGATAGAAAGCCGCAGAATACTGCACAAGGTTTCCTCCAAATAGTTGTAGTCTAGACGTGAGCGTGGGGTGAGAAAATTCTTTCTGTTATATATGATACTTAAGAATACACACTACTATCATTCAGGGAAATGCAAGTCATTTTCTTGTGTTGTTCTCTGCTAAGACTCCCACACGTACAGTGGAAATTTCTCGCCAGTTTGGAACATCCATTTCTTGATGTTAGTGAATTACCTTCTCCTGAAGCAATCTGTTATAGATCGGAAAAGATGGATACTTCCAAAGATGTAAGATCCGGACTATAGGGTGTATGTGGTAAAAACTCTTTTCCTTGTAACCTTTAGTGTTTGTCGGACAATTTGGGAACGGGTTGATGCATTGTCTGCTTCGAGAAGAGTTCTTCTGTTGTTAAGGTGCGAAGCCTTTTTTGGCATGAGACAACAATTATCAACATAAAATGAGTCGCGTGTCAGGTCGTGGGATGTCATTTGAGAGTGTCCGGACGAGAAACCCTGGTCATGAATGTTGCAAAATGTGGCGTTTCAACCTCTGTTCTGACAACACATGTGCATTGAACAGCGTTGAAAGAGCTTTCACTTTTGGTGGTCGACTTGGCCAATCTTCCATGCTGATGTTTCAGATCAAAAATACTGGACCTATTTGCTTGCTGTGCGTTGGTCCTCTGTCCCTTTCTTTCAGCACCATAAATATCCTGATTCCAGCTGCAACACTAATCCGTCTTTTAAAATAGTGTCGCTATATGACCGATGTCTAAGCTTCAGTAAAGAATGTCTTCTCGTGCCAGAAATATTAATTACTCCGCCATGTATTCTCTGAGACCTTCGTCGTCGGACCATAACTAAACAACAACAACAACGAAGTTATGAAGCACCCTGGTACTGCTATACTTTACGGCTGTCTTTAATCTGAAATGTAAGGCTACATTTCAATATAGAATCACTTCGATTAACATGCAAAATATTAGGCAAGTTCTTGTCCGAACCTTTTGCGTCAATCCATTAATAAAACTAGTGAATTAAGATATCAATTACTGAATTACTTAGTTAATTAGTTCATCATTCACTCAGAAAAACCCTTTTTTCACTACCGAATGAGTGAGTTGACGTTGAAACACAGTGGAGGATGCAAATCTTGGACAACACAATCTTGTGGTTATAATGGTATACTATTAAAAGAATCGTGATGTCCATGGTTCGAGTACCATCATCGAGGCATAATGAAAACAAATTATAAAAAGTTAGTACTTGAAGACTACAGAAGAGGCGCTCTTTGAAAACACGGTAGAAGGTGTCCATAAAGTTATGGTTAGATTTCAAACGGCCTTATCATTTCACCGAAATATAACATGCTGCGAAAGATCGAGAAAATGTCGATGTTCCTTGCTGCGTGTTCTCAATTTGAATTTAATTTTTAAGGCCTTTGGCTCAAGCTGGAGGTTTCCTCTGACAGACTTGTAGATTCCAGGGAGGATTGATTGACAAGTAACTCTTTCAAAATTGCTAATAGCTTGACTATTCATTGGTCAATTACAGTGAAACAAGATTAAATTTGGAGCAGAGAATGGCAGAATTTGTACGCTGTCATTTGTCCGACAGAATTATCTGGAAGCTTTTTCTTCGACCTCCTCGATGTCGGGGGACGACATATGCCATTATCTGCCAAAGATCCTCTATACATCAGCTTTGAAAGGCTAGTCTCGTTGATTTTAGAACCTATTATAGCACAAGATTCGTGCAATCTCCACGACCATCTCTGTACCTGTACCACAAACAATTACACATTGTAGTGGGAAGTCAGCTGAGCTTGCTTACGCAATGTCAAGCGTTATCCAGCCGTTTTCGACTAGTCTTGACGGTAATAGTTGAAATGAGAAGTGAAATCGTAGGTCAGAAATTAACTACTACCTATGCAAAGATAACGTTTTTGTTTTGCTGAAACTGAATACTACAAGGTTGGCCATCTATGACTACAACTGAATACTACACAACTGAAACCTATGACTTCTTGCTTCTTTATAATATGTACTGCTGAAATTACTCCTTGATGTAAAATGTGCATTATCGTTGTAACTGGTGCTGATGAAGGCTGAACTCTGGGTCTTTGCTTTGTGACTGAACGGACCAGCCAGTATTCTCTAGTATTGTAGGGTCTAGATCATGAAAGCCTTCCCTGATGGTGCATGTTATGCTGAGCCAAACATTGACACCACCGCCAGAAAGATTCAGACAAGAAATTTTCCCCGGCGTTGCCACTTTCTCGAAGCAGATGGCAGAAGAGAAAGGTGGTCATATCATTTTCCAAAGAGAAAAAGGAAGGAAGAACAAGGGAAAGGAAGGGAAGAATAGTACATAAAGAAGTGGCAACGTTTGGGTCGAAACCACAGAGATTCCTTCCACATGTCTGTGGTTTTGAAGAAAACATATGGTGACCTAAGAACTTCTTGTTTTGGACGGTTCTATACCTTCTTGAAGAATGTCTGCGATTTGCTGAGCGTTACTTCGGAAGGTTTGGTTGTTTATGGCCAACTTTGAAAAAAGGGGCTATTATAATTTGCAATGAAAGTCAACATAGTATCACACATAAGAAATCAGCACTTAAGTCGATAACTCTGTTCTTAGAGACGGAGTCCATACTTAACTATAATGAAGGGTACTCCGGACAATCTCGAAGCACACAAATAAATTACAGTACTGATAAGAATTTGAGAAGATGCTGCAATCTCTACACAACATTACACAGGAATAATGCGTCGTAGTGGTTTTCCATATGATAGATCACATGGAATTAGTTGTCAACAATGGTGATTGTTATGTGCAATATGCAAAGGCACACAGATAATCACTTTTCCTGCTAGAAGCAGTTCTTAGGATAACATGCAGACGCACATTAATATGCGGTTTCCTTTTTTCTGACCTATCCTGTATTTACAAGAGCCATTAATCAAAAGTAATTTTCAAAAGCAGGCTTGTTCCATCCACTCTGTAAGTGGTACTTCAGCTACTATAATGTAAAACCATAGACAGTCATGAATAGTGTTCTCTACCCCTCTCCAGCGAACGCTACAAGGAAAATCTTTGAGAGTTTTTGGTAATTATTTGTGTCTTTGTCATATTGCATTTTTTTTTAAAAATTGAATTTATTTATAGCCTTTAAGTATCTTAGGCTAAGGCCCAGATGTTGCAATAGTATATCCGTTTGAAATCCCATTTCAGTATCAATTTACAGGCAATTGAAAGTGACCACACTGTAGCCAATAACCATGAAAATAAGTGCCTCCTACCATGAAAAGTATACGCTTTACCGTATTTCTAGAATAATGGTAGGAGACCATTTTCCTGTCAGACTACTTGTGTCGGGCATGCTCATTGGACAAAAAAATCACAATTGCTTGTATTGATGGTGCGTCGATTTGTTTGTGTTGTGTTGTGTGTGGTTTTCGAGTGTGATACACACTAATACTGTTTGTGTTGAAGATATCTGGAAATTCAAAATTAAGAAAGGTAATGTATGGGAAAGCAACTTGTTAATTTATGAACGTTGTGCGGTAAAAAAAAAAAAAAAACTTTAGTTGGCTATGTGAAACGCAATATTTTTTTTTTCCTGTGGCCCCTAGAACACACGTAGAAAGACTTCCTGTACGCTCTCGCGCAGGCGCAGAGCATGAACTATAAGTAACAGACAAGCGCTTCTTCGGCAGCTTCCAGCTTAGTCCAGTGGTTAATGCATCGGGAAGCTGATCCGGAGGTCCCGGAATCGAATTCTGCTTACTTTTACTTTTTTAAAAGGAAAAATAACTTTTTTTTTTGTGTATATACGCATTAGGAAATTTAATAAAAGCAGTGATTTAATATACCAAATAGAGGCCACTAAAAGCTACGAGCAGGAGTTATAAATACGAGCAATATTATTTTGCTACTAAAAATACGGTCAGCCGTTTTTATGAAAAAAAAAAAAAAAAACGGTGGCCCGTACATTTTAGGGTAATCGGTTGGCAGCGAGAGTTGACGGTAATCGGTCAGTCAATTTAAGGCGAAATTATTTACTGTGCAATTCTATGCGAATAACAGAGTCAATATATTATACAGAAACAGCCTCTATTGATTAAAATCTATTCATTTCCCTCTGGTTTCAACAAATCTTACCAACAGATGTCCCTGGACACAGTACTCTTCTTGAATCTTCAGGTAAAATTCCAGCTCTGTGCCTGGGTCAGTAGCTGACGCGAGCAGGACGTAACAAGTATGCGAGTTACTGAGTCAGTAACCGGTCTTGATTTTACTCGGGTTTTCAAGAAAATAAACCCTTTCACCGAATGACATCTGTTGGTGAGTTTCAAAAGCTTTTCCAGCCTGGAAAACTGTTTTGATATTAATGAATAGAGGATGTGTCTCTCTATAATATTTTGGCAGCAAATAATAATCGCTGTAACAAAGATTTGGCCAGAAGTATGTTCACTTTTGAAAGTAGTGATGAGAGATGTACAGTTTGGCTATAACGTCCCAGTACTCTTTGCAAATTTAAAAAGCGAGTCAGATGTTCTACTTTTGTAGCGTATATTGGTTTAGTGATGACACATTGTGCAAGTTTTAGTACTTATTCCTTTCGTTTGTGTCATTTTCGATGAGTATGTTCATAAAGTGTAATCGTAACTCCCTTTCTATGTCTTATTGTAACAGGTTGAGGGGCGTGAGATCCAAATAGTGTTTCACAAGGATGCCTGAGCGCACGTGTCCTGAACCGGACCCACTTCTAAATCGTCCCTGGGTATAGGGAGAAAGTCTCTTTCCTATCGTGACAGCTAAAATTCACTTTTGCAAATGATTTTTAAATAACATCGTTCAGCCACCAACATTGATAAAAACTACAGGTGTATAACTCATATTTTATAACCATTCATTCATATGCTAATAACTGTTGTGGAAATGGATTGAAGCATGGTTGAAACAGCTTCTTAACACATCACGAGCATGAAGTTTCGAAGCAGGTGATATTCCAAACCGACATGTACTTGTGTTTTACGGAGACACGTTTTCGCCTGAATCGCAACTAAGCAACTGTCTTGCTTTGGTGATTTATTGACATGAAGATAACAATCGTACTTTCAACAAGTTATTATTAAAAAAAAAAAGAGAGACTGCAACACTGTTTCAAGTAATTATTCTTCATGTGGGACCTCCCTTATAATTGCATAGACGTAAACGGCACCGGATCTTGTCGGGAAGCGAATATATATGGTTTCCGACAAAACCGCAAACAGCGGAACCTCATCGGGAGAAGAAACGAATAGGGTAAAGAAGGGGGAGGGGCTGTGTGGGAGAGCTGTAGGCGAAAAGGGAAGGAAAAGCAAAACTAAACCACCAATCAGGAATGAAATAAATATGCAGTGTTGCAAAGATAATTGAATTTATATGCTCTCGTGGATACAACGGGGCTGTCGCAGAAAAAGAAGCAGCTTGAGGTCAAATTCATGTACCGTAGAACCTTTCGTAGATACAGAAATCAAATAACTAATTGAAAATAATTCACTGACCGTCTAAGACTATATATTAGGATGGAAATTATTCTTTCCGTATAATTTATATGAAGTCTTAAATGCTCAAAAGAAATTAATGGTGCCCAGTATCCGTGCTGTTCGGACCCTTGACGTCAATCACGCTGCGGAGTCTTACCGTGCCAATTAAATGGAATGTAATTTATTTAAGGCCTTTTGGCATCTTTGGCTCAGACCGGGAGGGGTTAGGTAGAGAATGGGAAAGGCATCGGCCAGGGTTTTATTTAAGGTACCATCTCGACATTCACCTGGTGAAACTGAGGAAAACCCTGGAAAACCTCAGTCAGGATAATCGACTGTGGGGTTGGAACCCACGTGCCTACCCATTGCCGCACCGAATTTCGTGACGTTACCTCCTGGACCATGAGAGATGTGCTTATCGTGCCAATGTCGTTGTGATTACATACAGGGTTATTCAAAAATCCCAGTACATCCTGGTAGTTTACAAACCGACAGACAACGAAACATCGTAATACACCAATGTAATATTGGGAAGGAATATTTTCGAGCACAAGATCAATATGTCCGCCATTTTGGATGGATGTGAAGTTTGTCAAATGGCAAGTGGGTCGTGTGGCATATTAAACAACACGAAAATGTTCCCTGAAAAGCATTCCACGTGTCAGATTTGACGCAGCTGTTACGGGAAGAAAGTTCTGGTCAACAACGAGAGCAGCTTCCACTCATTTCATTTATACAGCAGTCTCCGTGCGGATAACTCCGACACCGTAACAGGTATGTTAAATCTGACACGTGGAACGTTTTTCTGGGAACATTGTGGTGTTGTTTAATATGTCACACGACATGTCAAACATTTGACAAAATTGACATTCATCCAATATGGCGGCTTTCAATATGGCTGACACATTGATAATATACTACAAAATGTAGCCTCTCCCACCGTTCAACATTTGTGTTCTAGAATGTTTTATTTCCTTGTCGGTTTGTGAAAAAAAAGGATGTACTGAGAGTTTTGAATCACCCTGTAGCACAACTGATTGAATTTCCTTCAATTCTAAGCGTCAGTCCCGTCCTACGCTCGTGTGACAACAATTTTATTAGAAAATGTTTGACAGAAGTGTGTTATTTCATTTCTAATTTTGGACGAGCATTAACGTACTTATAAGATTTCAAATAGTTCTTTTATTTCTGTTGACTTCTTTCATTACTGTGTGCATACTATTCACTACGGTACAGTAGAACCTCGATTAACCGTTCATTAGATGATCTCTCAATGTTAAGATTTCGTTTTCCTGTGTGCTCTTACTCCCAACAAGCAGATGCTTCATTTTGAGATATTCTTGTCCTTAGAAGAATTAGGATGAACATCAAGAACGGAAGTGCTGGTTCGAAAGTGCGGAAAAAATACAGTTAACTAAAGGATATGTTTCAGGATTGTATAAGGTATGTAGTCGTAAATAAAATGTACGAATTATCCGTGTTTTTCGATCAACAGTTCTCTACTCTCCCTCCATTACATTTTTATTGGGGGGTGGGTGGAAGTGCATTGGAGTAAATAGTTGGTCGAAATAAGCATGGAAGGGACTACTTTCGCATGAGTACAGATGATAGACGTAATCACCGCCATGTGACTAGGAAATAACAGTCTCTTTTACTGATAAATACACCAAACATTCGTTAAAATGTATGCAATTCTTACTCCTTTTGTTATGCAATCACGCATCACTTTATGAAAATTGTCCCACAAAGGAAACCTGTTTGAGATACTGACCTGGCGCAAACGAATTATTGTTACTTGTAAAATACCTTTACTTCAGAGAATTTTTGGATATTCCTTATTTTTTTATGGGGAATCCCTTGCATAAATTTTGAATATGCATTTTTAGATCAAGCAGGTCTGAAGTCTGACGGTACCATGCTTGTTAATAGTATTGGAAATATGAAACTCTAAAGTTCATTTTCCCACGCTTTCGGCAGCCTATAGCGCTGAAACGAAGCATTTCTGCATCCTGGATGACCTAAACTTTTTTTTCTTATTCTCATGTCAAAATCTCGTGTTTATTTGCACCACCACTGAAAAAATGTACTCAACTAATTATTTTAATGTTGACTTTCGTTCAATAATTATTGCAGAAATGATACTCAAATTGATTTCACGTGTAAATTTGAATTTATCTATGGCCTTTAGGCATCTCAGGCTTCACATTTTAATTATTATAGGCTTAAAATTCTCATTGGATTTTGTTTTTAGCTTAAAACTTTGATTATATTTAAGCTTTATTTTTCTTCACTATAGGATACCCATTTACATAGCATTTTGATAAAATCTTGTGCAAGGCTATTTTCGTATACATATTGTACTGTAGCGCTTTAAATGATAAAGCACTGTTCCTTTTCCCATTTAAGCGTTAAATGATATTTCATTAATTTTTTACAGGTTAATGATACACATATATGATAGTAATATAGTTCAGGAAAAAAATACCTACAACACAAAAATAACTCCAATTCATAATTGTTTTATTTATTTATTTATTTTTTTTACTTATTGTTTTCACTTATTTGTTCTTAAAGTGGTGAATGCTGACTTAAAGAAAGGCTTGAGATTCTCTGCATCCTCTTCACATATCACTTTACCAACGTAAAGGAGATGAAATTGCAAAAAGACATCTGTCTCAATTTCAAGATGACCAGTCTTGGCCACAGATATCCGAGATTAATCCGTGATGTGGCTAACACAGGCTATTAAGTATACATCTAATTCAATTTGTAATAGCCTAATTGCTACTTCAAAGCAAAATAAATGTTAATTGATCCTTCATGGTTTTACAGCCGAGCAACCGTAGTTTAGTTGGTAGAGCGTTGGTTTAGTAATCGGTACATCCTAGAAACGATACCAAGGCTGCCTCTTTGAGATTTTTTCCAGTTTTTTTTTTTTTCGTCAGTCACACCAGGGAAATGGTACCTACAAATTAGGTCCTGGTCGGATACCTTCTAATATCGTCTGTCCCACCATATCCATGCCTGAGTTGCTCGAAAGGCATACATTGAATTGGTAGTTGGAAGAAGGAAACAAACAAACAAACAAAAATAAAATAAATAAATAAATAAATTAATAAAGCGAAAGTCTTTTTATAGTGCCTAATGTTTCTCAATGAATAGATTCACAGTGCCAGTTGAAATAAACAAATTGTGTACTGTATAAACAATTTCTTACCCTTTAACTGGCGTTCTGTATCTGTACAATAAACAACGTTTGATGCTATGCCAACTCAATTAATTATTCCATTTGTACAGGAAAACGTAATTTTATATTAAAATTTTCGTAAGGTTGTTGCAGGTCTCTGCGAGTAGTATAGCCAGAAATTTAAGTCAGTATTGTGATAGGAATTCAAAAAGAATATTCTGTCGTAGAGTTTTACAAAACTGTACAAGAGACTGCTTTAATTTTTAACTAATTAATTAGTAAATACAATATTTTTTACAAACATACTGGAACCACTAGTACCACCTACATGTCGTGTTCTGTACATTCAATTTGCCAAATACAGTGTGCTATATTAACCTGATCTTAAATTACGATTCATTTTCATTTTCGGATACGAATTTACTTTCCCTGCAAGAGCTTTTTAATTGTACACCTGAGGTCAATTATTGACTATCCTAATGAAACATTTTGTTTCGAAAATTGTAGCAATATTGTTCCACCTATGTGCACTCACGATGCTTGCAAATTGCATTTAGAGGTCTGCAAGTAAACAAGGCCTGTGATATATTCACACGATTAGCGGTTTAAACACTTTTGCGTAAAATTGCGAATCCTCCGTTCGTGTGCAAAGTTACGCCAGTTGTGTAATCCAACCAAAACGCTTTCTGCATTGCCGATAGGTTTTTGTTGGTTTTGTTCATGGGTAGGGCGACTAGTTAGCTTGTGGAGTTGCAAATTCCTTGCGAATCAAATGAATCGCATCAACTCTCTGTTTGTAGTCATAAGGACTATCTTGTTCCGTTTTACCCCACCACCTCCTCCTCTACGCCCTTCCTGTACATGCTCTCACCCAATGAAAACAGAGCACATTTTAATCGAATACTCTCAAAAGAGAGAGAAAAATCCTGCAGGGATGGAAATTTTTCAAATTGGAAATATCGTATCGTACCGTCAAAATTTCATATTGAATTGAGTTGGGTGGACAGATAACTTAGTGTAACGTTCGTAGTTTAACGTAATAATATCGAATCAATGGTTCTTAAAACCTGCATTGAGATTTGCGTCTCACGTACTATACACAGAGACCTTAAGTATACTCCCACATAGCATGTCAACTTGTAACAAGGTTGTAATTCAATTGTTTTGATCGTGTTAAACTTGATACAAAAGTATGAAACAAACTTCTTGGAACAACTGGTTATCATAACTAGCCTAATTTAAGCTTCTTGGAACAACCAGATATGAGAGAAAGCTTGTTAAACTTGAAATCTAATTGAATTGTATTTTGTTCCATTTCCGTTCTCGTCTCAGTGCACTGATGTCCAATCACGTGCCACGAAGGTTTCGTTCCTTAGGTCCCACCTTTTTACTGCAACCATCTCTTGCTAATTAGATGAACTAACTATAAATAACCCTTGGAAAGCGAATTAAGTCTAGTGGTTCCGTGGGCTGATGACTGAGCATCGGATCAGTGTGCAAAGGGATCTCGGTTCGATTCCTATCCAGGTTGACATCTTCTTCTTTTTTTTAAAAAAAAGAACATTAGTTATTTCTTCCCTGTCCTATCTCGAAGCTATTTCAACTTTGATTCAAACTTGTTTAAAGATTTTTGGCTTGAATCGCTAAGCTTGCATCAAGTTATCCCACTTGTCAAAGGATTCACTTTTGAGTCAGGCCAAAATTGCTATTTGGGCTGTTAATATTTTGGGGAATATTTCTTGATATATCCCGTAACATTTCGGAAAAAAATGTTAGTATTTGCGGTCAGCGTCATATTCCTGGAAAAGTCTAGAGAAAATGCTGTTACGTTGTTGGAAGTTCTCAGTTTTCAGTTCCAGTGTGATTTGTGCTCATGCGCAGAAAGAGAAAAGAGTTTCTTATCGTAACTTTCATGCTGATCAAGTATTTGCTACTGCCATGTTGATTGCTTATACTGCAATAAATGGGTATTTCGATACCTAATTGACAATTTGAAAAGTGATAGAAGCGTGGCGTAAATAATTGGAGAAACTTAGATCGTCTCCGAATTTCGGATAACACATTTCTGACTCTTTATACTGTTTTCTTCTGGTGTTTACTTATGACTGGCACTTTGGTTTAGTCGGTTGCCGACCGAGGTAGCCGTGAGGTCTGCGGCGTTAGGCCAGCGACTCCGAGATTGTGGATTCAAATAGACATGGGCTTGGGTTGACCAAATTCGGTTGAATTAAGTTTTCACATGAATAAAAGATCAAAGAGGCATCGATCCAAACGGTTTATCTCAGAGCTTTATCCACGTGTGTGCTGATGTGGAAGGTCCTCGCTTCGAATCCAGCCGTCATCCACCCTGTATTTTCCACAGCTTTCCCTCAGTCATATTAGGCTAATGCTGGAATAACTCCAAACTAGACACTGACTCACTTTCTTCCCATAACCACTCCTCTCCCTTATCCTATTTCGGCCTGAACCCAAAGATCCCGAGAGTCCATCACTTCAATTCAATTCGACAGAATAGTATCTCTGGAATTCCACAAGGAACAGTTCCTTACAATTATTCAATAAGTCTAAGAAACAATCTGTACCAAGGAATAATTAATTTCCTAACACAATTAAATTCGTTCCTTGTCTTGGAAGTGCGAATCAACATGTCACATTACAGTGTCCATGTATCGAAGCAGTGCGAGAAAATATGTATTCTTGAATGAAAACAGCCCGTTATTAAAACTGTTTGCACTACACTAAAGAATTTTCCAGCTACACTCAAGAAATGTTCAGGTTTACTACGGAATTCTTGTTTGAATTCAGACCATCTAATTAGGTAAATTTGAGTGTTTGCAGAGGTTCTAACGACTAATGAGTGATTGTGCCTACTCATGTATAGTGCTTATAATCCATATAATTTTGGATAGTATATATGTACCTAGATCAAAGGATCATTTTACGCCGTTTATAATCATGGCGTGTGCGAAGAAAACAATTCCAAGCCCTTGCGGATACTGTTTGCCTTTACTTGCGCAGTCTTCTCCACATTTACATTACGAAATTCAGTATTAAATACCAGTGTAATAATATCTTCACTTTCCTGTCCACTAAGACTATTAGCATTATATAGTTGATCACATATTAATTGATTATGAGCGCGCTATATGTTCGTTTAATACCTTATCTACCATGTTACTAACAACACTTTTGTGTCATTAGGATGCACTAAAAGAAACTAGCCCAAAATTCTTAGATAATAAAGTAACGCGCTAATGTACTTTGATTTTCTTGATAATGGTTAAACAGTCGCTAAGAGAGTCATCTGTTGACCAGTTTTACGAACTTGCTCTTGGTTGTTCTTGTAAACCTACTACAATGTTATTTTATATCTGCTTTAAAAACGTCAAATTAGAAAATCGAGAAGAAAATAAAATAGGAAATTTAATATTTAACTCTTAAAGTTGTAATTCAAGTTCTAACAACGCGTGTAGGAACATTTTTCTTTTTTTAGAGAAAAATCCCTCTAGGTGAATCAAAATATCCCTCTTTTCAATGAAAATTCCCAGAAAAATTGGTGCCAAAATTCCCTCTCTGAAGACAATGTATTTTTTCCTGTAAAAAAAGGGGAAATGATGAAGCTTACACCCTGAAAAGGGAAAGAGGGCGCGAATTATGTAAGTCCCAGTAGGGAAAAAAGTAGGACAAGAGTTAGCGTGGCAAGAATCATAAAATGTGTAGAAAAGGGGTTGATGGAAGACCATCATGACCACCCAACGTCTCTTCTCCGTGACTAGACTCCAATGGGTGTGTCTTGCTCCGACATTCACCGAATCAACGCTCATTTATCAGAGTTAATGTCCAAATAAGAAAAGAGATAGAGAGTCTTAAAGAATTATACGAATAGACATCATTTATCGCTACAGGTGGTGAATACTTACTTTGACTAACACACTCGCAAGCACAAACATACATGTTCAAGTTTACAGACATGTCGCAGGGGAAAAAAATAACAAATATGCAGAGATGAGCTGGACTTCTTATTGACCATAATAATGAATCCCCAAAAATAAATTTAAAAAAAAAAACAGTTTTATGAATTTCTTATTAAGAAAAAGACCAAAACCACCACCACATACCTTATCCTACTTTTACCATCGTAATTGATTGCTGTATAATGACATTCGTTTGTTTTTGACTATCCATACTTGACCTAACACTATTGGATATCTCTGTAGGGGGCTCTGATGGGGACAGTTATGATTCTTTCTTTGTGTGCCTTGTGATTCTTAAATTACAAATGTACACTTGCACCTTTTTAAAATTCATTTCACACTTCAGACAAGGAATTTATTCTTAGAGTTTCTTTACAATGTATATTTCATTTGACAATGATCTATAACACAATATGAATCATCTAACAAGACAGAAGGTTAACAAGAATACATTTGCATGATTTGGAAATGGTTATTTCAAATTGATTCTTTCTTTTAGTTAAATTTTTTTTTAACGAGAAGACTATCTTTGATAATATGTAAGAAGCATATATTTTAACCACCTGCTCTCTTGGCCTGCTGGCTAAGGTGGAGCATTGGCAGCACTGTAAACACAGGTAAGCAGGTTCGAGTACTATTGCCTGCCATTTTAATTAAGGCCTTTGCTTATTTTTTATTTTTCCAGGAGAGTGCTGGAAATGATATCTGGAATAATATTCCTGGTCTCTACCCTACTCATCTCTTTGCTTAGAGAATCCAAAGTATTCTTACAGAAAAGATCTCTCGTCCATGATGTAATAAGCATGTGTAGACTTAGCACGCTTCCCCATTTCTGGCTGCGCTAAAACTAATGGGTTTTTGTTCAGAGCACGTGATTTTCAATTCATCCGCTAGGTAGCTCTGCCATAGCCCTCATAGTGGAATACTTCTTGTGAGAAGTACATTTTAGGGTAATCACACGCCGAAACGCACGCCATCGTTACGTGAGTCCTTACGAACAAAGGTTGCTGGAATGAATTTTGTAATTAAAATGGAAGAACATTTTTTAAAAAAATATATAATATTCAAAAAATATTTTAACAGTTCCTGAATGAGCAGAAACTGAAATTCAGCAATATTTTTTAATTTTTGGACTAATAAACTGCGTCAGGGTTTTGTTGCTATTTATTTATTGGGGTAACATGTTTGCGAATATTTCTTCAAAACTAAATTGCAAAAATGTTTATTTCAGATGTGAAATTTAAATTTTATTTATTGTTTACCAATGTAATATTTCGTTTCTATTTTTTTTTAAATATTCCTGATGCGTTTCTTTTCAGACATGAACAACATTGTAATGAATAATTTCTGTGCAGAATGGGTATGAATAATTTACAAACCCATTTAAAAAACTTCAATTGAACGAAAAGGAAACCTCTGCCCAGACTGCATGATCGTCATTACATGAATCTTCATTTTGAGCATATCGATAGACAGTACGGGAGTACACAGTCCGTATGCGTCGACTCTCCCGGAATTACCCTATGCATGAAGGCATAATTTACGCTACTTTTTGTATATGAGGAAAACTAAAGTGTATTTTCGGGTCCGCAATGGACTGTTCGTTCGAATCCTGCTGCCAATCTTCCTGACTAACATTTCCCTTTAGTTTCCTTCAGTTTCACCAGACAAACGTCAGAATGGTACCTTAACTAAGATACTTTGTCTTACACTGCAAAAAAAAAAGAAGTTGTGTTAATTTAATATTTTTCGGTGATCCAGGGCAACTACCACTTTTTCTGTTAAATGAACACGACAAATGACGTTGATTTCGATAGACCTGATCAACACAAAGTCAGTGCTGATTCAACGCAATGAAGTGCCACACTAGCACTATCACAGTGCTGAATCAACGTTGACAACACATGGTTTCTATTGAATCATCGAAATCAACACTGTTTGTTGTGGTAGTCCACCTAGAACACCGAAAAATACTAAATTAACAGAGCCATTTTTACAGTGTATGCTTATCTGCTCCTCATCAACTCTTGAGGTGTCTATGGTTATTTTCATTTGGCTATGAAGTAGGTGTTTATCTCAAATTTCATTGGATTATCCTGAAATGTATGCAAATTGCAGTGTTTCTTGCCCAAATCTGTAAGAATACATTATTATCCTCGTTTGGGTCATCTGTTACGAACATGGTTTGCATTTTAAACATACGTGTCTGAAACGCTGTAACAGAAACACCTGATTAAAAAGAAAAAGTATCATGCAGTTATTTTTTTTGACAAGCATTCATAACACAACAGATGCTTTTCTTTTTACTCAAAGATAAACAAGACGTCCATCCTAACAAATGAAGACATAGAGGAGGAGAAAAAAGTACATAGAAACAGTGAAAGAGGAAGGGTGGAGAAAGGCACACACAACGAGACAGAGAGAGAGAGAGAGAGAGATTTTCAAAAAGATTGATTGCGCTGCCGGTGATTTACTGAAAAGAGCGGACAGCACAAAAGGCGAAAACCCGGAGGTTGTTATATAAAGCAAAGTGGAAGTAAAAAAAAAAAAAAAAAGACTTATAGATCTAACGTTCCTGCATTGTCAACGAAGCTGACTTTTAACAAAAGCCTGAAGCAACAAGTGTTGTTGTTGAGGAGTGTTGTTTGTTTGTTTATGTTGACGCAGATGTGGGTGGCTTTTACTGTCGGACAGATTTGGGATCAGTGTCAATATTGGGATTACTAGTCCTCTCAATGGATGGAAACAAACCATCTTGCAGTATCTAGGTTATAAACTAACGTCACATTGTTGAACAATGTAAATAGTAATAATATTGTTATAAAGAAAAGAATAATAATAATTGATTGTTACGTGCCCTTTCGTTTTCTATTTTAAGACCCATAAATTAAAAAAAAAACTGAGTTCGAGAGTTCACATAGTCATGAGGACGTTAGCCTGTCAGGTACCTCTGGCTAAAATTGTGTCGCGTGATTCGCGCTACGACTCCTCACCTCACCGTTGCTTTAACCAACTATCGAAACCAGAGTTCTCTTTCTCTTGATCGAAGTAGATCCACAGTTTGTATCATGATACCGAGTCAATATAAAAATTTGGAAACACCCAGCGGAGATCGAATCCGGGACCAGTCGTATCGAAAACTAGAGCATGAAACAGGAGCTTAATTATCATCGAATTTAATAAAACTCAATACTGTGTATGGTGTTTCAGTAGAAGTGTACTCGTTTCTAAACCGGAACGACTGTGTTTCGACTCTGGTGCAGGGAGTACGCTACACCCCCTAACACCCTCCCTACACAGGCCACACACACTTAAGGAAAATCACTGAACATCCCTCTTAAGAGGGGCTGTTCTTCCTCGACATACTCACGAGAAATTCGTGGTATTTCGATTTCCAAAGACGGCAGTTGTGATAATACAAATTAAAATGTTGATGTAGCAGTTTTTTATTTGTGAAGAAATGACTTCTTTGGGGCTGTTTTCCTTCTTATCTCCTCATAAAAATCATTGACCTCCCAAAGATATGAGGAAGAGAACATTAAGGTTAATGTAAAGACAAGATCTCCAACAACAGATGGCAGCACTATCTCCGTATATGTCTAATGCATTTTTATCGTTGCACGAAATTTCAATGTTTCTCCTACAAATTCAAGCCTAAAGAGTTCAAACTTTCAGGGAAGAAAGTTCATAACCAATTCAAGAGTTATGTCTATGCCGATTTTTTTATTTTCTTTCTTGTTCATTGTTGAAAGAGCTTCATTGTTGTTATGGATATGCAAACCTATGACAATGAAGCTCTTCCAACAATGAATAAGAAAGGAAAAAAAATCGGCACGGATAAAAACTCTTGAATTGGTTATGAACTTTCTTCCTGAAAGTTTGAACTCTTTAGGCTTGAATTTGTAGGAGCAACATTGAAATTTCGTGCAACGACAAAATTACATTAGACATAGACGGAGATAGTGCTTCCATCTGTTGTTGGAGATCTTGGTTTTACATTAACCTTAAACATCCCCGAAGGAAAGGGCCCGTTTGCTGACTGCTCCCTGCTGTGCTAGGAGGACACAAGGATGCTTGACTCACTTATGAACATCAATATTCACTTATTGTCATTATCTATCAAAGTTGATTTGTTATCTGTTCAACTGGTGCTGGGCTACAGGGACAGTTGTTTTCTCCTGTGTCAACGAGATAGACGACGAAATAATACCAGAATCTCATTCTTCTTCTCATTGACAGGAGAAAGAATATGACTTTACGTTTCTATAGATAGAAGCTAGAAATAATATGTTTGGCTAAAATTATTAATTAGTATTAGAAGTTCTGTTTTTTTTAATTGAAAAAAAAATGTTTAATATTCTCTCTTTTTAAATTTTCAGGTGTTTGAAAAATTGAGCGGGAGAAGTCAGAGAAAACGAATAAAGAAGGTAAGATATCTATTAGAATTTAACTGTTTCTCATCATAGTGGGTAGAAGAATGTATCAAAACTAAATACGAGAGTCTTTCATATTCTCAGTGTCTAAACTATCAAAAGATCAAAAAAGGAAATTTATTGGGAATGAACGTAAACATTACGTTTATACTTAGGGTGTCATCTGCCCTGACGGTGAAAATCCAAGCTTGGTTTGTTCAATAGGTTTGGTGCCACATTAAACCAAATCTGTACCCTTGACATTGATCTTCAGCAGAACAGCTGAATAGATTGAGGACTCTTGATATCAGTTTCTCTCTACCTGCTTTGATAGAGACGACATATCTTGCGTTACAGACAGACTAAAAGAAAGGCGAACAAAAGAAAATAAAAATAAAAAAAAAACTTCGAAAATTCTTCTTTTGGGAGGACCAGTTAAATTGAAAGTGAAAGAAAGATAATTTGGATTAATCGATTGTACATATGACGTTGTACTTCATCCGATAAGTTAATTTGGAAAGTGTTAAGAGCGAAACTAACAGCAATGAAATGTGACGTACGTGAAGTGTATCTGTTCCGAGATTTCAGAGACAATGGCTCATTCCGGGTTCATTGAATTCAATCTCAAGAGAATGATGTTCGTTAATTTTCTCTTCAGTATCTCTGAAACTGATCCACAAATCAACACAAAAATAGGAATATTTGAAAATATGTGTCAAAAGTATGGAAGGAAAATCTTGAAGATAGGTGAATTGGCACTGACAGTTTCAAGCAACTGTTATAAGAATTGAGCTTCTAAAACGTAGACGAATAATTTATCAACAAGTAGAAAAAATATTTGGCTGAATCCCTATTTAATTATTATGCAACGTAAGCCAAAGTTCCTGTAGACTGTAGAGAAACAACTTAATATTATGGGGTACAACCATGGAGGAATTAATTCCTCCAAGGGCAGAACGCAATAGGAGCGCGAAAGTTTTATAGAGAATAAACGTATCAAGTTTTGTTTGTGTGTTGTCGCTGTGAGACCTTGGAGGTGTTACCGTCGCACGTAGCGTCCAGCTCTCAGTGTCACTGATAGATAGAGTAGGTTCTGTTTTAAGTAATAGGGTTGTAGAAGCGCTGGTGTCGCACAGCGAGTGTTGCTTCGTATTCTTGTTCGGACGAGCTTCTGTTTGCGACTGGTCAAAGCATGGCGGCGCTACAAGCGTCTTACCGTAAAGCCTACAATCATTTTTGCTATTTCCGCCCGTTATGTAATTTCCCAATGAAGCTGGAAGAGTTATTGATCATCTTTTGTTATATTATAAATTATATTAGTAATCACCCGTGCTGTGGTACTAACTTCGGAAACTAAAGCAGCATATTAGGTTTTCTTTACAACACAGAACTGAAAACAAGAGAGAAGTTTCATTATTTTCCCAAAGCAACTTTGTGGTATTTTCTCGGAAGCGTCAAGTCGAAATCCTAAAAGAAATAAGCGAAATATTGGAAAATATAGCAAGGGCCAAAATTTTCAACAAAATACTTGTAATGTTGCATAATTTTGATCAAACCCAAGTTTAAATCGAACTTTAACAATAACTCCAATGAAAATCAAGATTTTTTAAAACGTGTCTTTGAAACATACCCAAGATGAAACCGGAAGCTTCGATCAGATGGCGCTGAGAAACCCTCCATTAAAGTCTCCTGTTTGAATTTAGAAATAGCACTAATCAGTCAATAGTCTAAAGCAAGAGAAGCCAACTTCTTTCTATACGTGGGCAGATATAGTATGTGTGGTAGCGTAGCGCACTTTTACTTTTAGACATAACTTAAAAATAAGATGGAAGATGTATCACACCAACACGAAGATTGCAACACTATGGTACCAGCGTTCACAATGTTCTTTTGTTTGTTACTAGTGCCTTTTAAATATATCTTACTTGACACGTGGTTCCATTCAGTGGTGACAATGCTTTCACTATTCCCCAACCCTCGGTAGTATACATGCTGATTAGTGTTTTAACTGTTATTCCAGATACCAGCATATTGGCCTGTGTCTCCACATATATTTTCTAACCCGACAACTTTCATCTCATATATCTTCCATAGTTTGCAACACTGTGCAACCACCTTGTACTATTTTCTTCTCTATTGCCAGTACTTTTCAATGTGCATTAATTGGTACATAACGCTATTTAAAAATTGTAACTTTGTTCTGCGTTGGCAACACTGTTTCCTAGATGGCAACATTGCGTATTGTTTTTGTTACTACTTGTGGTCAGTTACATGTTGTGCAAGTTTTATTTTTGATTACTTTTCCCGTTTTCAAGATATTCCATTAAAACCTCACTACTGCCTTTATATACATTTTTGTGACATTCGAAGTTCCGGAGCCCCTAGATCCCCTCCCCCTGGACCATGGCACCTTAAATATTGGTACTCTACATATCTCGTTATGTTGCTTGCGATGTATTAGGTGTGAATAGGATTTGTGTGTTTGACAACCGTGATCCTTCCTTGTGAGCTGTCATTATTATTGCAGATTTCATGAAACCAAATGTTACATGATTTACATTTAATCCTCACCATGCCCATGAATGAACATTTAGGTTCAGAAACATGGTTGCTGGCTTTCAATTCGTGTTAATGAGAACTTAGTTCAAGTGTTGAGCCAGTTTAAACTTTTTATTTTAGTTTACTTCATTTGGATTTTATTTGTCGCTTCTGAACATCTAAAACTACTTTCAAATTCCAGAAATGTTACATTTATGATCATTGCGTCTTCCACTATTTCTGAGAGTAGACAAAATAAGCACTAATTGGTGATATTGTAAGCAGTATATCCTCTAAAGATAAGTTCATTATACTAATTGACAGAATGAAAAGGCATACTTTCGTGAGTCAACGATGTTAACTGTCATAAATATAATCTTATTACAAACTTTATTTTGCCTCTCTTTTAGTTTTAACAGTCAACAGATGGCAATATTGAACATTTCTTATATTTCAATACATTTTTGTAGCTCTTTACCACACGCATAAACCTAAAAGAAGGTATCAACAATAAAGTTAATTTGTACTTTAAAAAATATTGCAAACTGAAGCAAGTAGACTACAACATCGATAATTTGCTAGGAAAATAATCATGACACACAAATATGATGCTTCGCAACTTTATTTCAGTTGATATTTCAAACCCTATTTTGCATGATCCCTGGAAGGAATTATGGGTTGGGGTTTGGGAAGCACATTTCTGTAACAAAACAAGTTTTGTGGTCAGCGTCCATGTTGCCTCAGGCATTGAAACAGTAAATCTAAAATTTGCTGTCTAAACATGATGTGTTTCAATTAGAAAGGGTACTCGGTATCGCAGTCATATTATATTCATGATCAAAGTGATCATTTATAAGTCCAGTAGATTTTGGTTGGATAATAATTGCGAATTTTTATTTATCTAATACAGGAAAAGAAAACGTAGTTTTCTTGTCTAAAAATGGAGACAAACACCACCACAGAGTTACCAGAAACTCGTACAAATGTTGGAAATTTACGATTAGGTTTTGTTTGTGTCCGTTGGTTCTGTGGCATCACACATATTGGCTCTATGCTGTCGACGAATGGTTTATTTGTAGCCTGGGGCCTTAACTGTAGAGGAAGGGAAAACTGCGTCCAAGAGTTCGCGGATGCTAATTCCTGCACGTTTCTCTGGCGTTGTTAAACTTTCGTTTGTGAGAGAGGAATTGAATCGAGCTTTTGAGTTCGGGAGGAGTAGCAAAAGGAGGATGGGAAGATAGAGGGATCCGATAAGAGGAGGGAGAAAGCAGATGACAATTCCCTCTGGTGGTCTCTCTTCTTCTCTCTCTTGTACCCAGTTCTCTCATCACCCATCTTACCCTATATTCTCATTTTCTGTGTGCAGAAATGAGGGATTTCTATCAGTCCTGTAACAGTGTTGAGATAAAGAGATCGTCGCGTTTGCAAAGCTTTTATTTTTCAACCTCCGTTTGGATTTTTTTTTTTTTAATAGAAAAATAAGAAAATCTGTAACCGATAGACGTAGTCTGAAATTTCTTAAGTGTCTGCTTTATGGATTATCTATTATTTTCTAATTTGTCAAGATAGGAAAAATGTGTCGTTTTAGCAACAACTAAATACAAGTGAGGCGGGGTTTAGACGGGGGACTGCGCTTATACGCTACCGCCAATCTTTATCAGCGAGCATCCTATTTGGGTGATAAATATTTCGTCGGAAATTTAGCGGCGAGACCTTTCCAACGACTCCTCAACCAGCTTCCTCGCCCTAGTAGTTCCTGAGTTGAAAGTTTTCGAGAGGCGGACAGAGTAGTTGTATTATGGCTTTTCAGCACGTATCGCTAACAAGGCAAGGTCAGAAAGATAAACAGGTTACAGTTTCGACACTGTATCAACGTTTTCTTCAGACTAGACACATCTGAAACCACCAATCGCTGGTCATCTTGTTCCATTTGCCTTTTTTCCTTCTCAGTTGCGGACAGTGTCCAATGTGAATATATAACAATGCTTATGCATTGAATTCATATTAATAAAACACATTTTAAAAAAAAACTTTTGATCTTTTCTTGCCAGCGATTTGATTAAATAACTTATTTAAAATGCAAACATTTAAAAATACCCCACTCAAACTTACACAACATCAGCTGCCGGCCGGGTGGACGAGCGGTCTGCGGCAATAGGCCCTCCGCTCGAAGGTCCTGGGTTCGAGTTCCAGAAGGGGCATGGGTGTGGATTTGAACAGCTAAAGGCGAATCGTGACGGGCCGAAGTCGAAAGTTACTAGACTGGCCCATATAAAATAAAGTTTTTACAACGTCAGCTAGCTGGCAGGAGACTCTAAATTTCTAACTTCTAGTTATATGTTCCTTAATATATTAAAAAGAAATGTGCTTTTCTTGTAAATAGCTATCCGAAGTTCGAAGAAGATGTTATGCTGTACATCACACTTAAACGGGTTAACAAAATTATCTTATTAAACAAATTTTCCCCCTGATTTCGCTGAATGTTTTCATTTCTTTCCTGATATTATGAAATCTATGTTTCGTACAATGAAATCTAACTTGTAGACTGAATCTACGTTATTATAATGCCTTATATTAACGATGAGCAGTGAACATGGACTTTCAACAGGTTACATAGAAGTTCTTTGAGTTTTCAATCTGGGAACTATATAAGTGTTGTAAGGATGTATTGCCAATAAAGATGCAAGGTTTCCGATTTTTTTGGAGCAAGGGGGTGCGAATTTTTAGCCTGTGTATACAAATAGCAGTTTTTGTTCTGTAAGAATAAATATCCTCGCGGATCACATGTTTTCTGAAAACAATGTTAGCCTAATACTACCAGTTTAAAATTCGTATATAAAATACAAAACCCAAAGTAAAAATCTGTCACGCAAAGGATATCAACATGCACGGCAGTGCATGAGCCAAGTTCTTCACGTCAGAAAACGTTAGCACTGCCAGAAGCATGTTATACAGGAACAAGAGTTTATGGCAAAATCGACGATTTGGGGGCCCCGTAAGAAAAAAGATGTTAAAGGTAGGATTATGAGCTTTTGCCGTTAAGGAGATATGGTAAATATGTGCAGATGTACAAAATTTCATA
>JAGDQP010000831.1:86326-140812 GCA_022664845.1 Lepisma saccharinum
TTTTGTTCGGATTTATTCTACACTAAGAGTGGTTCCTGGTAATTACATATTTTACCACCAGGTTGAATTTCGAGATTTTTTTTTTTTTTTAGTGCTTGATAATTCCTCGTTTATGTTCTTGGAATAAACGAAAAGAAGCGCCTGCTGTACTAAAAGCATTGCTTGTACCGTTCTGTATTATTATTACATTGATCGATATACTAACAAATTAGATATAAGAAATAAATCAAATTAATGGTGTTTCTTAAAGTTACAACACTTTGGTCAAACTTACTTTTCATTAGTTGTTTATTGCATGTTAAGCTCTGAGGAAATATTTCGTATATCGAAGCTCTAAATTAAATAATACTTAATACGATTTTGAAGTCAAAATGTTGTAATTTTAAAATCGAAGATGGCCGCGCCCCAAAACTTTTAAAATAATATTTTTCCATTATATTATTATTATTATTTTAACACAAACGCCTGATACTTCTGCATCACAATAGCTTCTATGGTTTTGTGTGTTGTTTGTTATACAATGATACACACAAAAGATTAAGTAAGATAGCTCAAAACTGCTTCATCTGAACAAATCGTTATTTTTTTTTAATTTTATTTTTTATGTGGGGTTCCTAATGGGGCTCGCAACAGCACAGAGTAGCTATATTTTAAATATTTAAAACCGTAAAAATAAAATATATGTGAAAATGTTCCAAGTATACTTTCTTTCGAAAGTTACATTGATTTTTTTTTTTTGTCACAACCAACATTATTCCAGCTATAAAGTTAAATACCTGATATGGCATTTAATTCTAAAGTTCTCGCCCCAAACTAAACAGTTTCAAATGTCAGTTTGTGTAACTAAAGAAATCCATTACTTCTAGACAAAATATTGTATATTTTGTATACATATTAATATAAAAAGCAATTTAAAAGTTTATTTTTCCTATTTTATACTTTGACAAGTAATATTGTCTAACTCTTTATTTATAAACTTAAAACCTTAAATCTGATTCTTGAATATAAGGCGTCACTACCTGTTCATGCAACCGGTACAGAAAAATTCTTCTCTGCGTGAGAAACTTGAGGTTTCTCTTTCCCTTTTGGCCCTTAAATATTCATCTCATACCCGTATTCTTCCGCCCTCTCCGTGTACACTTTAATATTCAACACTGTGTACCAAAAATTCTGCGCATAATATATTCTTAACAAATCATTTTTGTTAGTACAAACTTTTTCTCAACTTCTTCAAACTATAAATGCTTAAAACATTTTTCTTTTGAAAACTTTTTCAGTCTTCGTTAAATAACTGCCTCAGGAACGTGGGGGGAGGCTTACAATAGTTTTGAGTGTTCCACGTTGCTTCGTTTAAGAATATCGTTCCGTTTTCTTTAGCGCAATTGCGTTTCGTTAGCTTTAATGAAAGTAGGTATGATTCTTTCTCCGTCCCCTCTCTCTTTCTCTCTCTTTGTGTGTGTGTGTGTTCCTAAGTTTGTATTCTCTTGAACGAAGCTTGATTTTCGCTATTACTGTGATTACATCAGACGTGCTTTGCAAGAAATCTCATTTTATCGAAAATGGAACGAAAGTGGGTGAATTCGTGCTTGTGAGAAACCATGTTCAGCTTCCCTTTTTCGGAAGAGATTTCTTTCTTGCTCTTTTTTTTTTCTCTGGTGTTGCCTATTGAGCTGTTTTTACTTTCCTTTTTTTGTTTGACTTTTATCTCAGCGGTATTGTAACATTGTATATTATGATTTTTATGAAGTTATAGGAGAGAATGATTCATAAGGAAATATTCGATAGAAAATATTCTATACGGAATCCATGGAAAATATTCCATACACATTTCATAGAAAATATTCCATACAGATTCTATGGAAAATATTCCATATAAAATATTGTATACATATTCTGTAGAAAATAGTCCATACAGATTCCATAGAAACTATTCCTAGGGATTCTTTAAAAAATTCATACAGTTTCCTTAGAAAGTATTTCATACAAATGCCATAGAAAATATTCCATTGAGATTATCAAAAGAGCAACTCATTTGTTCACATTGCTGCGTAACTTGCTTTAGTGTTGCCAAATTCTTCTTCAGTGTTTTTGACGTAGGAAATTTTCCATCAGTCATTCTCAAGGAATCCGAGACGAATCATTTGTCAGTTATCTTTGATTTCTTCGGGGATGTGTTCAAGGCGTGAGAATCCTTGGAGTTCAGACTCCTGTCCCCAAAATTCAAAATTTTAATTAAATTATCATAATTTAGGTATAATTACGTATATTTCATATTTAGACAGGACCCCCGGTTGACCAAAAGCTGACCCAAGGGCGCCGATCCCTGGAGGGGGATTTGGGGGCCCGGACTCCCGAAAGTTGAAGTGGCCACCCATAGGTGGACTCGGTTCTCCTATTTCTACAGTACATGATAATTCGTTTTCCTCTTCTACTAAGCTTATCTCCCTTTGGCAAATCTATTTCATTGATAAATCCCTTCGCGAAAATCGTGTGCTACAGTACTTACATGAATTACATCACGTATAATACCCCTCCCCTGATTAAAGGGATTAATTCGTGCATTGCTTGTGTTGTTTCTGGAGATTCGTGTATAAAATCGATCAAGATTATTTAGTAAAAAAAAAAAAGAAAGAAAGAAAAGAAATGAATGAAAGAAAAACGTGAAAACCTCATTTACTGTCGTTTAAGGATCATTAATCGTGATTTTGTCATATGCAAACAAAATTTTAAAAAATAAAAAAATAAAATAAAAATAAGTGACAAGAAGAGCTCACGGAAGTATGAGTAGACTTCCACTAGGAAATATATCCTTGAAATTGCTGTTTGGATGCAATTGTTGTTTACCGTTAATACCGTAATTTTGAGTTTCTAATACAACATATAGATAGGAAAACTGTATACAGCGGGTAAAAAAGTATTTGGACCAGTTCAACAAGTAGGAAATCAGACTGTATCACACGTAAAACATGGCCCATTTCGAAATATCTTGCCCTTTTGTGATAATTTGGATCCCTTAGATAGAATATGGTACTACAGAAATAACTACCACCCGGTACACCTGTAAGGTAACAGGCAACGAAAGAGTGACGAATACGTACATTCATCGCAAGAAAGTATTTCGACAACCCCATATCTCTCGAAAGAAATGTACTAGGTATTCTTTTGTGGTCAAGAGTAGTGTACATAGTGTATTGAAGCAACCTACATCGTGTCAGGCAAGCCAAGCTTGTTTGAAAGCAGAGCTTTTCTTTAGTAGAAGGCCGGAGTGTTGGAAAATGGCAACATTGCCCAGACGGCTGACTGCACGGGTATCATGGCGTGTATTTAAATAATTTTGTAGGAAGTACGTTCAAATTATCGCTGATTTTTTTGTTTTTTAAATGTTGGTCCAATGATGTTGGTGACTTAAGTAGAAGAGGATCAAATGGAGGTACATAATATATTTAAAAAATATAAATAAGTTTTGATATTTATAATGAGATGAACTATGAAAGACGACCATGTGATAACCCTATCATTTCTTTCAGATGTAGAAATATGTTTTCAGGAATATTTTTGTTGTAAAGTTTGATATGTAGCAAGCAGTGTGAGCAATTAAATCTACTATTTACTTAGGTAGCTTTAATTTTGTCAGGCGTAAGGCAGTAATACTGCAATTTAACTACTTTTGATATAGAGTACTGGAAACAACTCAGAATGCTACGTTTTATGTTCCTATTGCCAGGAAACCTACTAAAACGCGTTGGGAATAACAAAAACATGGCTTAACGCGGAAGTTAGGATGTGCTAAAAAAAAGGGGGGGAATGTTTTGAGTGGTATGACATATAGACTTTTCTCTATTGTATACTTTGACTCAAATCAGCTTCTATTTTTTTACCAAAAAACTATTAAAATCGCATAATTTGAGATGCATTGCGTTCTATAGAAAGAAGGAATAACACCCTGCGAGGTTTAAACATAGGCTTTGTGCCATTTTATGATATCTTAACTTGCACATTAGGGTCTGTTTTTCATTATTTCCCACGCGTTTCATTAACTTTCCTGGCTATAGCATTTTGAGTCTTTGTCAGTGCTTTACGGCAGAAGTAGCTAAACTGCAGTCTTACCACACTCAACTCAGCTAATCTGAAGTGAAGAATCAGGAGAAATTTTTCGGAAAAAGCTATGCAAGTAAGTGGACTATTTTAAGTACAAGGGTATACTTGTTTCAATTCGAAATACAGCGTTACAAAATTGATATGATCTCCCGTTGTTAATACAAGCGCATTTTGTCTTTTCTAACGGTTATAATAGTGTTAGTTCATATATTTCGTGAACTCAGCAAAGAAACTAAATATGATTTAAATGAACTATCAAGTGCTTGATATTTTGAAAAAATATTAGACTGGTTGTAACTAGTAATACAGCGGGGAATAACCTTTTACGGTGCATGTATAGAATTTAACTGGTCTGTTTCGTATAATATTCATAGATCTGGATAGCCGGCATATTAGAAAGTGTGAACTGTTTGCATCCTATCGAAAAGTTGTTTATATTGGATGGTAGATTTTCATGTTGCACTGGTTTGTAGCAAAGCAGACATTATGTGCTTTAAAAATTCATTTCGTGGCCACAGAGTATGACAGTGAAGATGTGATAAGAAAAATCGTTTTTCATTTTCTCACAATGGGGGAGTTAAATACAAGAGGTCAAGGGTTCTATTCCCAGTGTGGAGTCTAGTGGTTCTAAAGAATCAATCTTGTAAAGAAATCAACATCATACCATTTTTTTCAAAATAGTTCGGACGTCTCCAGATTGTTAGAATGCGCCTCGAATTTAAGTATTCTAAAAACGTTATCATCATCCTCGTACGAAGAGGATTAATCTGAAATCACATGCAGCATATTTCACAAAATGTTTTAAATCCAACAGTTTGCGTGTGATTTATTAGAGCCCATTCATAAGTTCCCAGTCATAGTTAATACAGCAGACGACGTACTTCATCAAGCCCTCTGGCCTTCTACTTAAGAAAGCTCTGTTGAAAACCATGCTTTACCGGTGGATACATCACAAAGAAACATAAAACAGAACAATTATTGCGGAATAGAATCCGTTCTGGCTAACCAAGAAAACTAACTACCTCCATTCTTCATTCTGTGAACAAAACTCAAAGAATAAGTGCTAAAGATTTGGCTACTTCACTCGCCTGGAATATGTAAGTTAACGTTAATAATTCATTGAATAACCCAAAATTCATTGAAAAACTTAAAATTCAGAAGATGTGTATCCAGGGTATGAATACTGGTCACTCCATTAGTAATTACACAACCCCAAATCATAACAGACCCTCCAACATTTTTACCAGTTGAAGCAATGTTCTGCTTTCTGAAAGCTTCATCTTCTTTCGACACACGTCCTGATATCCATCACTACAATACAAGTTTATCTTCGTCTCATAAAAAAAAAATTTTAAAAATCCAGGCACTCATATTGATATTTCTTGGAAAATTAGAACTTATTCTTTTTGCTTTCTTCTGATATGTATGTTTTGTTTCTGGTTACACATCTTCTGAATCCCATTTTTTGTACACATCTACACATCTGTAATATTAACTTTCATATCCTAGGCAAGTGAAGTATAGCCAAAACTTTAGCATTTTATTTTAGTTTTGTTCACAGAGTGAAGAATGTTGATTTCATTCCGGGCAGTTAGTTTCCTTGGTTGATCAGAACGGATCCCCAATAATTGCTCTGTTTTATGTTTCTTTATGATGTATCCAAGGGTAGAGCATGGCTTTCCAAGAAGCTTGGCTATATCTCAGTACCTCTTACCTTCCGCACGTAATTTGAATTTAAAGTGAGTAGTTCCAATGTTGTTCAACTCAAGTTATTCCCCATACTGCTTCTTTATGCCTGACACGGTGTGCATTGCTTTAATACACCACGCAGAGTGCTCTTGTACACAAAAGGATACCTCAAACATTTCTTTCGAAAGTAGTGTGGGGTTGTCCAAATACTTTTTCTTTTGCAATGAATTTACGTAGTTGTCACTCTTTCGTTGCCTGTTACCTTACAGGTTTATCGAGTACTAGTTATTTCTATAGCATTCTATCTAAAGTATCCAAATTATCATAAAAGGGTAAGTTTTTGAAATGGGCCACGTTTTACATGCGATACAGTCTATTTTTCCTCTTAGTTGAACTTGGAAACCAAAATTTTGGATATGTGTCTGATTTTCCCGTATTTTCTTTGGGGGTATACAGACAGAAGAGACAATTAAACGTTAAATTAGGTTGTTTCCTTGCTTTTACAATTTCTTACCATTACGAAAAAGATCCTCCATGGTACTTTGCCTTGGCATGTTATATTTCGCAATACATTAATAGCACGTAAGTGCTGCCCTCTGAAGCAATTATGCGGAAAATATATATTTAGTTTTGGTTTTGATACGGCTTGAACGATGGCGCTATTAAAATAGAGAGAAAAAATCTGTTACATACAGTTTTTACTTTGTAATATTACTTACATTTGTCAGGCACAAAGCTAACAAAATTTCAGGAAGAAAACAGATGTAAAATAAGTTATTATTCACGTTGCATTGCTTACTTTAAAATAAATTACGTCTCTTCCCACTGAAACCTTTTCATTACACTCAGAAAAGAAGTGCATAATTTCAAACTAGAATTGACTATTATCCTAGAAGTAAAATGAGGTCTGTGATTAAGTTATCTAATCCATTTGGTTCGTTGATTGGCTACCAATGACCAGCAGACGGAAATTTAATTGGCCGTTTCAAGCCACCTTCTAATTAATCTTGCAGGAGAATTAGTAAGGAACGCTCGTCTAAGAGATCATTAACGGTCTACATTGGAAGATAGAAGAGAATGAGTGACCTAGCTGAATTAAATTCTCTTTTTAGCTTTTGTTTTCCGTTAAAAGAAATTAAATGAAAAAAGGATTTAATTAGGTCTCATTGTTTAAAATGATTGGCAGCTACAAAATTATTTCCTGGGAGATATTGTTTTATTCTTTGCGTATTTCCTTTTTAAAGCTCAAAATAATTGTCTGAATTTTTTATTTTTTCCTTGTTTATAAGAAAAAATAATTCATAATAAAAACTCCCTGATACATCTTAATATTGCTAATGATTATATTGAACTGTGCAAGAGAGAAAATATTTCAGAGAAAGGAGCACCACCTATTAATGTACGTCTACATATTTGCTCTCTGGCTTGGACAAGTTTCAGAAACTCACCGATAGATATCTCTCTTTACGCAGATGCCTCATTTCTTGAAGACTTGTTAATTTCTATCTCTGTGGTTGATTCAGCCAGCTTACGTTCTGGCTTGTACTATAACGTGAGCCACTGAGCTATAATTTATCAGAATCACTATGAGCCAGCTATAGAATTTACCAAACTTTTCAAGGAAAGAAGAAATTACGGCGAGAGACATCTATTGATGATTTTCTGAAGCTCGTCAAGACTAGAAAAAGATAGTAAACATTCACAAATACAGGCTGTGTCTCTCTTATTTAATTTCTCTATTGCTTTACCTACACCTTTGTAATCTGGTAGCATAACTTCGAATAAGCAGGGGAGAAAGAGATGTTGACTTGAATCCCGCTCACGTACACGTAGGCCATCTTGGTAGGGGGTTTACAGCGCCGTGAGAGCGCCAAAAATAATAGCCCTATCCTTTTTGCCAGAAACTGTGCTCATACTTGAGTCAGACATCAGGTCGAGAATGCCTGGAAGTCCAGAGATGTAAACAGTAAACAAAATCATTAGAGCTACTGAGGCTTATACACCGTAAAAAAATAATGCTGATATTAGAATTTTGACTATCGGTGGGACGTGGGAAGTTGTTTAGTTGTCAAACATACAGTATTGCCAAGCCTGAGGCTCTGTTCAGCGCCATCTTCAAACTTGAAGGCCATTTTACTTGTTGCGGCAACGTTGCACAAGTTAGTTATTATGACAAGACAATCATCATAGACTACTGCCGAAGTACGCAATTTATTCGTGGGCGGAGTCAAAGGACTACTCACGAAGAGTAGTTTTGTCGTCAAAAAGTGTAAATAGTGGACACAATAGTAGTCTTTGGAGTTATTTCTTTCTGAAAGTGAATTTTGTGCGTTTCTTGTTCACTTTGCTCTTTACGATGCAGTTCTTTAGTCTTGCAATACAGCTATGTGGCAGGCCAGGGCCCACATTGTTTAATAGTAAGATTAATAGATGGCAGCAGTATTCTTGAGTTATTAGTGGTTGAGATTTTAGAAGATTTACGCTTTAAATTAAGCCAGACTGTAATACGTATTTTAAATAGTTATTTGTGTTTCTATTAGTGTGTACTAATATAGGTTTGTAGATTTAATTAGCTACTTTAAGTTGTGAATTACTGAACTACTCATAAAATTAATGTTACCACTTTCCTTTACAACATTTTCAGCTGGTTGGCATTAGTTGAAAGGGAAACGTTAGCGAGAAAGTTAACGAAGCAAGAGTCATTATGAAGAAAATTGAAAGTTTCCATAGCCAACACAATACAAGTACCTTTAGAATTCGAGAATCATCCGGAGATGCTGGTTAGATTTGCCTGGTTAGCTTCGATTTGGGATGCATGTTTGATGGCACCAAGGTCTTATAATCAAACTCTACCTGGTAAGACTACAAAAAACTTTATAGTAAGCTCAGTTATCACCTCTTTATATAACACATCGCTTATTGTGTCACTTGTGAGTTTTCGACCTCGAGGCAGAGTGCCTACCTACTATAATGATCATTATTTTACTTCCACGTGAGCTGGAATACAGGACTTCGTTGTACATTCCTGCTGCATACGAGTATATCTCTGTTGACTTGAGTCCTCTGCATCCTATTTGTATATTACCAGTCAGTGGTGTCCCTCAAGGGTCAGTATTATCGTCATTTTTTTTTGTTTTTTGTTTTGTTTATTCATCATCTCGCTATATAATCTAAGTCAATCTACACACCTGTATAAATTTACGTTTGCAGACGATTCAGCTTTTCTTGCGTGTGGTCAGTGATTAGAATACCCTAAAAAATATCAATAAATTGAATCAGTAGCAGTCATCAGTCGCAGGGTTTCCGGTATCGGATCCTGGCTGTAGCATCTGGAATTACAAACGTTATAATCGTTATGTGTTTACTTTTTGTGCAAGAAATGTGTTTCCTACGCCTGTTAGGATGATGCAGAGGGTCGAAATGCATACGTTTCAACAGAGGCAACCTTTAGTCCTCGCGTTATATGACTTACTCCAATTCCACTTTTCGTATTTACAGCCGGGAAAATGCATCTTGATATGTGTGTGTATGTGGGTGGTCCTGACGTCTGTTGAATGCCTCCATAGAATACAAATGGAGCAGTTCTCTATGTAGAATTTCAACTGGAACACACGTCTAAATGCTATAAATAATAAAGGCACGACGATCGAGGAGGGAGTGGTACTGAAAAATGGATCAATGTAATATTGGGGAAGAACAAGATGTCCAGTTTACGATGCCATTTCCCAAATTGAAGCTCGATGATATTGTTTTCTTTCTCCGTAGGGGAAGAGTGTGTGAAGTGATGACTGCAATCATATGGCTTTATTTATACATGATAACAGTGTGTACGCATGTGTGTTTGAACGTGTATGTGGGAGTAATACAGGATGATTCTAAACCACAAAATAAAATGACAGTTACGAACAAATTGTTTCAATAAACATGGCTCGAAAAAGCATCTTCGCTTTGGAGAGGTTCTGTTTCGATCAGCCATCCTGACGGGTTTTTGTGAGATTTTTTCGTCAGTTACACCAGATAAATGTCGGGATGATATCTTCAACTTAGGCCCAAGGCGACTCCTTCCTGCATATTTTCCTCTCACCTTAGGTTACTAACCGCCATAAATAAATTCAAAATTTAAATTAAAAAAAAAAGGACTTCCAATTTTAGAGAAAATCCAACTTCTTCGTTGGGTTTGCAACTCTGTGCATGACGTAATCGTTGGTTTGTTTACTTACTAGTTTGAACTATTACTTTGTACACACTGCGCTGCTAGGAGATTCACAAACCCAACAGTATTTTACACATCCAATTATACTTCCAATACAAGTTGCACAGCATTCACATGGCAACTAGCGCCATCGTAATCGAGCTTTTACGAGCTAGGAATTCTAGCAGAGTTACTGATCCATCTGGCACTACTCAGAAAGTTTTAAGCTGTAGTAAGTAATGCCCTAAGATGTCATCTCCCACCATTCCATTTTATCTCAAAATATTTATCTTTGCTCCCTTTACCATCTGTATAGTTTTGACTCAGTTGATTTGAGACACCCTGTACAACACTTAAAGTTGATATGGAAGAGTCATACTGGAAGCTTCTCTCGTGTCCGTTGCACGCTTCCGGCAACTGCATTTCCAAGTGGAAATATTACCCAAAGGCCAAAGGCAAGAAAACTTACGTTGCCATGGAAATGGGGAAACGCCATCCGTGGGACTCTCCAGAATGGTATCGAGCGGATCACTGGAAGAGAAAAAAAAAATCCAGTACCGAGAAAAGAAAACAGGACTTAGAGAACCTTAGACAATGCATTAAAGAAGAGTTGGTGGATTTACATAAAGGACATTACCTGATATTTTCATCTCTCGGTGGAAGGACAGGACAAACGAAATAATACTTTTTCTCTAAGGGCAACAATTTTGTAATTGGATATCTACAGCTGTCTCACTTTTTCTCTTTCGTTATACGCAATATCCTGCCTTGTATGCAAGCCGAACAACACAAGTGATGCGTGTATTGTATAAGGAAGCAGGATATGCTACCTAATGTGAAACGAATGTTTTCTTGTTGTGTAAAAAGATGCTGATGTCAGGGTCAATCTTTTTCGACCACACACAAGTCTGGTTACACAAAGTTCAGTGCAGGTTTTGACCTGAGCTAAAGTTGCCTAAAGGTCTTAAATTGACTGTGACCAGACAAGATTTTAGCCTTATACAGTATATGAAAATTTGAATTAAATAATTATGTAAGTCCCATTTGTATGAAAAATTGCCTTTTTAACTTAAATACGAATCACAGTTCAGACATGTTCCTTCGTCGTCCTATTGGGTGTTCCTAGATGGCGGGACGTGTTGTTTTATACGAAAAAGAAATTTATAACGAAATAGTGTACCTCATAAGTTGGAAAATAGTACTTAAAACATTATTTAATTCAGGTTTCCAAATATAGATTTGATAAGAAATAAGTAAACAGAGCAAGAATAGAAGGATCATTTTTGATAAAGTACTTGTGATTCATACACAAGATTACGATAACTGAATATTGTTATGTCTTTTTTTAAAACGTATTTCAATATTTCACCTGTTCCATTGTTCGTTTTTCATTCTACAGTATATAGCTAATACCTTTTAAATTTCTTTGATAATTTCTCGTATTTATTATTCTTGTTTACGTTTCGGTAAACGCTCAACCGTTTCAGTGTTGGCAGCTGGAGGGAAATTTCTCGAAAAACGGTAAAATCTGGGCCACATGAAGGGTAAACGGGAAGAGATAAAAATCGGGAAATTTTGTTGAATCCTTTTGGCACTTTTTCTTCCAATTTTCAGTAATTTTGTAAGTAAAGTTAGCAATCAGGATTTCTTTTTTAGTATTTTGAGGGGAATATTGCGACGGAAACCTGACAACACTGATTCGTCCTTTTTATGTTTACCTGTATCTTGCCACGTTCGTCAATCTTTTTTTGTTTCTTACTTATTTCTTTGAATGACATTTCATCTCGTTCTTTATATTAAGAGACAATCTGCAAACAAATTGGGATTGTTTTCTTGCACTCAAGTTAGTTTGCAGATATATGCCAGTTGTTTAAGATGGCACCACAAATAGAAGTCTAGTGGTGTGATATTGGGTTATCTGGGTGGCCGCCGTTCTGCAGAACCACGCCAGCCATTGAGGAAATATGCTTCGAAGTGTGGTGGAGCCCAATCTTGTTGGAAATAACTGAGAACACTATCGTCTGCATTCAGAAGGTAACACGTTTTAGTAGAGCATTTGCATGAGTATTGAGGGCATTGTCGATGAGTATGCATACGATAGTGTTCCATATATCACATCACACATAATTTTTGCATCAGACACGACTTTGGATAATTCCGTCTAGTGAAGATTGGTGCTACTTCACTTCTCGTGGTTATCACAGTTAACCTCACTACTGACGTACAAAACTGGACTTGTTACTGAACAAAATGCCCTGTTTGACTGTGGGTTCCCGTTGATGTTGGTGTAAGCCCAGATACAAAATAGACACGTCTGTCAGGACCACTCTCTGAAAATGTCGGCTGCAACTGGACTTTCAATTGATGACTATTATTGGTAAGAAGATTCCGTACAATTAATGGCTAGTGGTACCACATTGTGCTAAGACTGTTGTGTGCAGCATTGTGAACTCCTTGCAGGTGACACCAAGACCATTGTTGAGGTTCCCACCTCGGTTGCAGTTTTTGGGTGACTGCTGCGTGGCTTGCCTTCAACAGTTTCTTGAAAGTTGAATATCACGTAATGAAATTGCTGTGTCAAACTGGTTGTCTTTCTGCCGGCCGTGCGGTCTGCGGCGGTAGGCCAACGGCTCGAAGGTCCCGTGTTCGAGTCCCGGTAGGGGCATGGGTGTGGATTTTAATAGCTAAGAGGCGAATCGTGACAGGCCGAAGTCCAAAGTTATTAGACTGGCCCATATAAAAATAAAGTTTACCAAAGTTTTGTTGTCTTTCTGGGTGTATATTGTTGCAATCAGCAGCTGTATGTAATACAGCAGCAGCGTTCCTAGTGATCAGGTTCAATTCAATTATTGATTGAAACATCTTCTGGGAGGGGGAATTTTTCCCTGACAGGGACGAAAAATAAATTTGTCAGGGTGGGAAACTTAATTGCCAGGGAGGGAAATCCCGGGCATCCCCACCCCAGTTAATTCGCACACTGGTTGGTATTTTTTTTGATTCCTTCATTTTTTTTAAATTATAAATAAATCGAATCCACAAATTCACTGTGTATATGTATGCATATGCGTTCAAAGATTAAAAAAAACATTCTGAGTTTCCTACGTTCTACTCCCCATTTCGTAACATTAATTTCAGGAACATTGTAAAATTTGAGGTATGTGTAATAGATGTCACCATAATAATGAGAAAAAGATTGCAAACACTTATGACATTAAATTTCAAATTTTACAATGTTACTTACCACTGTCATAGTATTATAAATATTTTACCTGTCTGCTCGTAAATGTAAGTAATATTACTAAACAACTAAACTGGTTTAGTTGTTTATGAATCTCCCATGAAAATTTATTTGGGAGCTGAAAATAAATAGAGACGGATTAACTTTCAGAGCTATGTGGCAAGATAGTAAATGTATTGCTATGGGGCTTATTATTTAGTGTTTGTCATATAGTTTATTAGAAATTTATAGAGAATTTAAACTTCTGCAAATACAAAACTATCTTACGAAGTTGGTTACCAATATTTTACATTCTTGAAAAAGGATATTTGAAAAGATAAAAATACATACAATTTACTGTTAATTATGGTTCTGTCCTTTAATTTCGTATGACAGATGATTTTGGAGACGGTTTGAAATGGCAAAATCTCACTAATGTAGTAGAAAATTATAAAATAAACTCAAATGCCAACATCGCAATTTCAATTTTTTTGGACAAACCTCCGGCAGTAATTTTATTTAATTAAAATGTTATGTTGTGAACAAGTATCTAGGTTCTACGATAACAAGTCGGTAGGATGACTTCCCTCAGCAACCACTAGCTCTTCCGGAAGAAGCTATGGAAAACAAACAGGACGTTGTTCTAGGTATAATCCCGACATTCGCCTGATAGTACTGACAATAACTTGGAAAAACTTCAATGAGGATCGCAGACAATAGGGTTCGAAACTGCATGCCTCCTCCAATGTTTGCGACTGTAACAATTAGACCATGATTGCTGGATAAATTCTTCAGCAGATGGGTATATTTCTTGGTAACATGATTTTCGAATTATTTCTTATAATTGGCGATTTGATGTTTTACTATACTACAAGTGCACTTCATGCCTTTTGAGCACATGAGTTTTAATTCGGTTTACCAAAACCCTGATTTTTTAATACAAGGAATTAGACCTCATAGAACTATATAGAGATATAAATAACCAGCATTTATAAATATCTGCGCATTTCTTTCTGGCCTCGAAGAAGTTTGTTTCCTCACCGATAGATGTCTCTCATCTTATTCTCTTAAAACATTCTGATAAATCGAAGCTTATGATTGGTTCGTATTGCCATATTTCAGCTAACAGGAAATGATAAACCAATCACAGAATTTGTTTACCAGGATCTGTAAGAAAATAAGCTATTGATGTCATAGATATCTAGCGGTGGGAAAAGAAAGTCTGTCAAAGTCAGAAGGAAATGCGTACACATTTAAGAGTGGAGGCTAATTCTCTGTAGTTAGATTAAGTATATTTGAAGTCAACCCGTCATAATCATTTTTAAGTCCCTTGGTAGCGTAAGGGGACAGTATAACAACGCTCAGTTTGTCCGTCTGTCTGTGTGCAGAAAATAAATCTCAGGAAACCACAAAATGTAGAGAGGTGGTTCAGGTGTCGTTGGAAAGATCGTGACTAGATTAGCTCAGAGCAGCTGCAACTATCTTGATTGGTGCCTTGGATCAGTATTGTCAACCCATTTTTATTGATTTTTTCAAATTGTTTTGAATCTGTTAGGTCTAGCTGAACCAAAATTGGTACAAACATGTTTCGACAGAATAAAAAACTAGCGTAGATGTTCCCGACCCCAAGAACTGTAATCGTCAGTGCCAATCTATTTTCTATAAAATCCAAACTTTCAATTTGACTGCATTACTTTAGATGTATCAGGATTTAATATATATATATATTTTTTTTAATTATTTCCATATCGTTGGACGTATGCGCATCAAACTTGGCATAAACATTATTGAACACAATAGAAAAATACTGTGGGTGGTCCCATCCCTATCCCCGGAGTTGTCTGTGTTTGCAACCTACTTTATAAAAGTGAATGTTTGTGTGTTTGAGATGCTATCAATGAATACCTCGGAGCCTTCGCGATGTTTAATAGAACCGCAGCGCTCACTTGTGTCATGCTCATTAACAATTTGTAAAGGCAAACGCCAACACTATATGAAAGTTAAGTCTCTCTCTTTCAACTTCAGCATGCAACGATGGTCCTTTTTCAAAAGAAAGTTCGAGGAAGAATATCAATCTGTTTAGTTTTCTCGAAAACAAATTAACTGTACACTGAGTCCTAAAAGTTATGGGATAGCGGGAGAGAACTAGTTGTCGGAGCGGTAACATCGCGGCAGATAGGTCGAACGGCGGAAAGAAGTTGGAGTGTGGTCAGTTGTCGTTCTGTGAATGCAGCGTGTATCGTGGTGATGTCAACCCGACGGGAATTATCGGCGTTTGAGCACGGGATGATAGTTGGTGCTAGACGAATAGGGCATGCGATTTCGGAAGTCATCCGGACACTAAACTCTACTCGTTTCACAGCGTCAAGAGTGGATCGTGAGTACCGCATTGGAGGCATTACGACTCGCCAGGTACAACGCAGTGGCCGCCCAGGGGAGCTGAATGACTGCGACCGCCGATCTCTGAGCAGACTCGTTCGGGCCAACAGACAATCAACAGTGCATGATCTGACAGCAGAAATCAATGCAGGACGTCCCAAGGAACGTGTTTCAGAAGCCAGTGCAGCGCAAAAGGGTCTCCATGGAGTATGGCATCCGAAGACCGACACGTGTGCCGCTAACAATCGCTGCCTATCGGCGGCCTCGACTCACATGGGCTGGAGAACACGTGGATTTGGTCTTAGAGGACTGGCAACGTGTAGCGTGGTCAGATGAGTTATGTTTTCAATTTGTACGTGCAGATGGTAGGGTTGGTTCGGGTGTGGAGCCGACCCCATGAGGCCACTGTGGAAGCTGGTGGTGGCTCCGTCATGGTCTGGAGCATGCATGATTTGGGTCCTCTGGTCCTCTTGAACCGGACATTGCCGGTCAGCGCTATGTTCAGCTATTTGGTGACCATCTCCAGCTTTTTATGGACTTCGTGTACCCTGCCAACAATGGGATTTTCCAGGATGACAATACGCCATGTCACCGGGCCGTAATGGTGCTTTACTGGTTTGAGGAACATTCTGGAAACTTCCAACGCATGATTTGGCCCCCTAGATCGCCGGACATGAACCTTATCGAGCACATGTGGGATATCATCAAACGGGCTATTCGTGCCCAGGATCCTCCACCTGCAACAACCACCGAATTGTGGACAAAAAGCAAGACTGCATGGCTTCACATTCCTCCATCCGACTACCAGTGACTTGTCGCGTCCCTGCCACGTTGAGTTGCTGCACTTCACCGTTTTCGAGGGTGTCCCACATGTTATTAGGTAGTTATTCCATGACTTTTGACACTTCAGTGTATTTGACTGTCCAGATTTAGAACATTTGTTAAGTACTCATTCAGCAAGGGGGGGGGGTAATTCAGCACCATTTTTTCTGGAGATCACCGAAAAGTCCACAGTAATTATCAAGGTTACGCCCTGACTTCGGGTGTGGGAATGAGATAAATGTGGTTAAGATTAGGGGGAGGAGGTTCATGGTCTAAGGACGTTTATGTCATGTGTATAATTATAGATTTTAGAAGCATTGTGCTTTAAACATAATTGTGGTATAGGAATTGATTATTATGGGATGGAAGATAAGTGTGTAGTGCAACCAAAGATCACAACAGTTTTACGTATATCATCCTGACTAAGGATTTTTTTGTGGGGGTTCCATCGGTCAGACTAGGCAAATGCCTGTATGGTACCTAGAAACTTGGCCCTGGTCGACTACCTTCCATTATCCTCTCCCCCAGACTGCCCCGACCTGTGCCTGTGATGCCTAAAGACCATAAATTCAATTCAATTTTGCACTCATTAGACAAGTGGACCATACACTGTAAAAAGTACTTTAAGTATCTCAAAATTTGTTAGCTTTTGATCTCATTTTGTATGTGGAAAGCTCTTAACAAACGAGCTATTACAACTAAGAGTATATTAATAAAAGATTCTGATAACCTAGGAAACGATAAAGAAAAGGTTTTGCATTGACGTGAAGTTAGAAGTTAGAACCCGTCTCGGTGATGAGTGGACAATACACCCGACAGATGTCTCTCTAGATATTTGATTTCCAAGTGAATCAACCAGATGTTATCAAGGCATATTGTCAAAAAATCTTTACAAGAAGAATATAAAAACAATTATAAACAAGTGTACAAAATTAATACAATTTCAGAGTGTGTTGGTAAAAAGAAATATGTATAAGAGGTTTAACATATTTACAGTTTAAAGTTGTGGATACTTGGCTATATAGTTCAGAGAATTTGAGAAACTGAATGAATTACGACAGAAATCTGACATCTTCTCTCAGCACAAAAGGGAGACTTCTAAAATAGAACGATTTGCAGTGCAGTGCGGTTAAAGATGGACTAATATTCAAAACCAGGCTGAGATAGCTTAGGAAAGTCGTATGTGATTTATTTCACTCGTATAAGAGGAAAACTCATCGCTCTAACTATTTTCCAAGTTCATGACGTTAGCCTTCTGTTCCAAAGGAACTTTCAAGCCACTGTACCATCCGTGCCTGCCTCTAAAATCCACACATTTGTCACTATTCAGAAAGTTTTGGTTTTGTTTCCGTCTCTTGCGGTTTTAACCCTGAACAAAAATCCATCCTTCGTACTCCCCCTACCTCGCCCCCTTTTCGTTTTTGGAGCTTCGCCGTCTGGAAGAAATGAATTCTTCTCCAGCACAAAAAAAAAAAATAACGAAAAAGAAAAGAAAAAAGAACACAGACTGCACTTTTGCTTCCGACGGACGAATTGAAATTTATCCCCCGGATTCAGACGGAAGAGAAAGAGGACAGGATGAGACTGGAAGGCACTGAGTCGAGTGGTGGTGAAAGTAACGTTGCTGACAGCTGCATTATCTCCTGGTTGCTGGATCTGACACAGAGGCTGACAAGTGACGCTTCCCAAACAGCCCCAGACACTGCCGGGATATTTGACTAAGGGTGACCGCCAAAAAGACAGTTGAAAATTGAGCGAACGTCTTGATATGACGCCAACAGAAGAGGTCGAGGTTTTTCAGTGTAGCGTGAGATTGAATTCCCCAAGCTACCACAACATAACCTTACCGAAAAGGGTCTTCCCCGTGTCTTCTTCTTCTTCTTTCTACTTGCAATATTATTAGGTAGCAGGGTTATATATGTGTATGTGTACGCAATCCAAAGGGGAAGGCACTGAAACAAAGGACTGTCCCCTTTACATGAAACTCTCTCTTTGTATCTGAGAGATAAGGCTCTCACGAACGCTTCTGTGGTCATCCAGACTGCGATACAACTTTGTCTTGCATAGATTTTTCAGTAGCTTCACTGTGAGTATATCAAAATATTGTTACAAGAAGGTGAAATTTACAAATAATAACAATAATATTTTTAACACGTCAAATCTGACTAATTACATCGCCATCAAGAATAGATAAAGAAAACACATTTTGTAGTTTTTTTAAGTATGTTTACCTAGAATATTAAAACTGATGTGCCATGAGGGACGTCCACGAAATTCTATCCGGACGTCGTTCCAGTTGACCCCGAAGCGTCAACATTGATACCAGTTAGGTTGAGGTCTTAGAAGTATCAAAATAAAAGGCAGCCAACTGAATGGGTCAGTAGAAGAAAAGCTCAAGTCCAAAATTAACTATTATTAGATAAGCACAGAGATGAGTGGTCCATCAGAAGAACTATTAGCAGTAACCAGGAACAGAACAATGCATGTGCCTTGACCCCTTGTTTTAGATATTTTATGTTAAATGAAAGTCAAATGGTACCTGTGCTGGAGTTGTACAGTTTTTATCCTCAGCAGCCATACAATCTTTTGCATGAAGATAATTCACTAATACAACAGCATTGCATTAGGAAATTTCTTCCTCAGAGACCACTACTCAGAATAGTTCCGGTGATCCAATTCTTAACTTCGCGGACTTCGGATCGGCATTGGTGAGATCTGCATGATAAAAGAAAAAAAAATGCTGTTTTAAACTTATACTAAAGTCTTACACCACAGAACAACCATACTATGTCTTCATAAATCTCCTATGGATTGGATTCCATCCCACCTCGCCTAATCCCATCTCGCCTAACGGTTTACCATCCACTGATGTCTCGAAGATAAGAATGTCCGCCATTTTAGGCGAGATGGGAATTCCCATCTTGCCTAATCCCATGTCGCCTAAAATGGCGGTAAGATGAAAGAAGGGAATTTCTGCACTAAAGAGGGAATTCCTGTACTAGATTTTCAACCACCAACAGTATGAAATTGTGAAATCATAAGCACATTTTACAAAAATATTCTATGTATTAATCTGTCGTACATAAGAAAATCAGTAACCTTATGTTTCAATCGATATTGGCAATCTTTGTCATATACAATACAATAATAAGCACTACACCAACAAAGCACATTAATGTTCATGTCAAAATTATTTGTCCTATATGAAACAACATATTCACGCAAACACACACCTATCATATATGAATGTTATGCGATACCGCGTTAACATACGTGAATAAATCGATGTTTCCGCTCACTAGTCTTCGTTTTAAGTTTCTGATTCGTTCATCTACTATTCTCCACTTCTTCTTTTGCTTTACAGGAGCATTCCCCAGCTCCAACATTCGTATTGTAAGTTCATTCGAAGCTTGCTCTTCTCGTAAGGTTTGGATAAATGAAAATGTATTCGGATGGTGTCCTGGAAATTTCCTGTTCCATTTAGCATGCCAGCCTTCCACCGTACTGTTTGTCCTTCCGCTATCATTGTTGAAATGAGTCCACATTTTACTGGAATGAATAAAAAGATGATGATATAATCTCAAGTACAGACCATGAGTAAACACACAAAATAAGTAAATATATTATACTAGCCACAATTGATATAGCCAGAACAAACCTAATTCAAATCACAGTATAAGACTAATTACAGTTCCATATTAATAAAGGATTTTAGCTGAACAATACTAGCTTACACTATTAGATGCTCTGTCTGCTTTCTCACGACTGCCATGATTTTTCTTGTTATACACGAACTTAACTATGAATATTAAAATATGGAGCTATCAAAGAATATTCTTGTAATTTAAGTAGTTCTTTATTGTAACCTTTTGTGAACTGTTTGAATCGAAATGAGCCTGCCCTAACGAACCTGACGTGCAGTTCAAAATTAGATCAAATGAAAAACAAACCATGAATACTTACGGTGGAAATAATGCTCCACATTCGTCCAACGAAGTGTCCACCAGATAGTCATGGAAGGCCTCTTTGTTAGGAACGTCGGGTGCGTTTTCCTGAATGAACAGGAACACATCGCTAACACTATCTAATGGGATGAGAGGAAGCGCTGCTGCACGCCGAACCCATTTTCTAATCTCTTCATTTTCGTTGTACTCACAAACTAGTCCCAGATTTTGCACTTTCCTCCATATACACTGAGTGTAATAAAAGAAGCAGCCCCTCACGTGTATGTTGGGAAAGGACAACGTAAATGCATTTATTGCAGCCATTTCAAAGTCTATTGTGACATTTCAGTTCAAAGTCCATACCACTTTCTGATGCCCTTGCTTTTATCAAATTTAGCAAACGTGGTTTTATCATGTTTCCTGGTTTTTATTTTGCAGAAGACAAAATAAGAGTGGAGACACCTGCCCTAAGTGTATATAACTAGGCGAAAAGACGCGGTGCAGACTTAAAAGTGCCATCCATCAGGACTTTCTCACTGTTACATAATATCCGCAAGTTTTCAACTGTACCAAAAACCTGAAAAGAAAACAAAAAACGTGTTAAAAAGGTAACTTTACATTTTCAAAAAGTCGCCCCTGCACACTAACTTCTAATACACCAGTGATTGTATCTGATTATGCACAAAACGATTTGTTACTCAAATTTAGCCAAACACAGAAAAGAGCAGATATTCAAAACTGAATGAATTGTAGGACTAATTAAAACCGGAATTAACGTGGAACAACTTAGTAAAAAATGAAAAGACAAAACTCACAAGTATACACAATATTTAGATTGTGGGTTTAGTTGGTTTTGATGTAGCTGACAAAATCCCTAAATGCCAGATAGATATAGCCAGTCAGATATAGCTACGCAGAAAATTCCATCGACCACGCAAATTCCGTTAAATTAAATATAGAATTGCTGACCTTTCATGGCAAAGAGTATGATACTGCTTCTGTCAAATACTGGGTCAATATTACTACATTGATTCCCACCGTTAACAAAAGTTGTTACATTTGCGGTTGCCTTAATATAAACTTGTAGGCCTATATCAAGCTCCATCCAAATAACTACACATCCTTCTTTAGACTTAACATACCTGTATACTGCTGGTACAGAACAGGTAGGATTCCTTCTTATTTCTTCTTTCATTTTGTTCACCAATATCTTGCCTCGTTCCCTTGGCTCATGTGCATGCAGCATGCAGACCCGACGAACTCACAACAGTATCTTCCACTAGAACAATAGTAGCCTACAATAAACTTCCAATAGGTTTTACTACCACAATCTCTATTAATACGATATATGTACTGTTTATAGAACAATGTGTCAGATTACAATATTTTATAAGGACAATTACAAGTACCACATCCCAGCAAGTTCTGAAATCATTTCAAAACTGGCCACGAATATACAACGAATGGTTAAAATTTCTATTTCACAGTTTTGTAGTGCTGATGGTTAATAATTTAATACATAAATTCCCTATTCAGTGTAGAAATTCCCTCCTTGCATCTTACCGCCATTTTAGGCGAGATGGGAGGACACCATGGATTGGGACCCTTGAACCTCACATATTGTATCACTGTACGAAGTTCTCTTCATTGTTCTATGTGGTGTCCTTACACATGTCACATTTAAAAAAAAAAGACATAAATTATAGGCCTGTTCTTTTAAAACACTATTTACAAGACCTAACCTAACCGTAGAGTTGACATACTGGGATTATCCGAAAGAGCGTAGCCCTGTGTTTATGAACTCTGAAAGTTCCTTGTATTTTCGTTATACAGAAGTAGTTAGTAGAAGTAGTTAGAATAGTAGTAGGAAGTAGAAGTAGTTAGAAGTAGGAAACGTAAAGAAATACTTTTCTTATAAGCAAAGTCTCACAGAAACTACTCCGTCACTTCAGTACTATAACGTATAACCGTGTTCGGGCGTAACGGTGATTAGAGAAGCCACAAGTAGGATTTGAGAATTGATTTGAGTAGGACGAAGATACTTACTCTTACAGTGTGATTTTCCTTTAATTTCAGGTATTGTTCCAATGTAAACCTCGAATTGGAAAAGAGATCAGATTTCAGCACTTTATTATCGATAGCAATGTTCAGCAACGATATATCAAGCGAAGTCAGTGTACACAATAATGTAGAATAGCTATCGAGCACATCTTTAACATCCAATTCAGTATAACCTATCTTCACCTGTTCCTTACGAATGTCAGGCAAAAGAAACGTTGATTGAATTCTAACACTTAAATTTAACAATCTATACGCCTTGCTGATTGAGAAGATTATCTGTATTATCGTGAAATAAATAATTTATAATAAACAAATGAGTTTTATTAATATCAGTTCCCTGATGACCTACAATCAGTATCAACAGTTCAACAGCTGTGGCACATCAGTAGCTGTACATACGAATGCAAGAACAAATAGCATATGACTTCGTGTGATTCATCAATTCACAAAAAATACTTTATGCTGCACATCAACATCAAATTTGATCCTATATAAAGAACTGAGAAGTCTTGTTTTCGTCAAAGTTCGCTTATCAATGAATAAGATTTTTGAGATCAACTGTTTGTATAATTAAGCAATGAACAAGTATGACAACATCACTGACTTATGAAAGTGAAACCTTGTAACAATATCTATGAAAATATTCTTCATGAATATTTCACTATTACATGAGATAGCGTCCGTATAATTTGATGAAAATATACCAAATATTCAAAAGAACCTATAACTGAGGCGATGAACCTTTAACCAAGGAGCATACATCACAATAATCAAGGAGTGTCCATGTCATCACTCTACTACGATTACTGAGAGCATTTTATAGAAACACAATAAGTAAAAATACAACTAAAAATTAAACTCTCCAAGGTACTATGTGTGACACAATTATTTGATCATTTGTAATTTCCATAAAACAAAATGAACTTTCAATCGCTCCAATAGTTACTGCCTCTACTATGGAATTATAGTCCACAATAATTAACTTTCCTTTAATATGCTTTTACAATACGATATATACAATTCCCACTAGCGATACTTTCTGTATTTCTAAAAATTCTCAAATTATTACGTATATTTCCAGAAGATTACGCTGACTAGGATGCATCCAGAATTACATGTATTTTACTATTACAAACCTTGCATACATATGTCAAAGGAGAGGATGGGTCAGAAGGGTAGGTTTTCAAAAACTGACTCCAACAGACGTATGCCACTTTAAGTTTACATGTAATATGCGTGCGAGAACAGCAAGTATCTTTATTTGATGATAAATAATAGAAAACATTATTATTACTGTTTCTTTAGTATCTTTTTTTTAAGTGACAGCGTCAAGAAATAGCACTTAAGACAAAAGTATCTCTAAACACTAAACATGCACACAGTAAACACGTAAGATATTATGAATATTAATAGATATTCTGCTATGCGATGAGCGGGGGACCAAGGGGTACCCGATCAGATCCTGCTTTATCTGAACACAACTTGTATAATTTCTAAATCAGTATGCAATCCGCGAGTATATCAAACTCACTCGACATACGGTCCCTATCATAAAAGTTATTTCTTAGCAAATATAACTGCAAATGTAATTAAAACTATGAACAACTGATAGTCACTTAGGGCGACAGATTCACCTTTCGTGTGCGTCCTAAATCTACTAAAAATATGTAGCAAAATAAAGAATATTGCTGGTACTAGTGTTGCAAACCTCATGTTTGAAAACGTTTCCTAAAAATGTTACACAGGCAGATCGATACAGTAAAAGTCATTGCCTGACCAAAAAGTCACAAACATATGGAGTTCAAAAATTTATCGGACTAAAGAGGGAGTGGCTACTGCCACAAAACGGGTTCTACGTTACTCATAATTTCGGGATACACATACGAAGCTTACTCATAATTTCATTTGATATCTTAATGACAATAATGTTCTTTGCTAATTAACCTTCCTTATTGTAAATTATGTTTGATTTGTAATTAAACGTAGGGTACTGCTTATGTCACACATAAATTGTCATCGTTTTTACGAGTTTCTAATGAAGAGGCACTTGAGTAGAAGATAACAGGGTTCCGAAGAAAAATCCCTCCTTTAAAATAACAAAGGTATCGTAGATAGTATTAGATCTTTGTATGTTACAGAGAAAGCATTATGTATCATTTTCTTTGTTTGACAAAGGACATTCGTCTGACATGGAAAATACTCTATGGTTCCGAAAGAATTGCGACTATCGATGACTACAAGAAATCTTTCTAGAACGCCTAATTTCTCAACGTGGTGACATGCCCTGACCGGTACGCTTATCAGACTTCATTGTGGGTGATTTCTTTCTCTGGAACGCCTGGAAGTTAAAATCTTCAAACGATGTAGAACTTATGCTTCTGGAAGTTTCATGGAGTAAACGTGAGGTTATTCTTGCGAGTTGCAATTTTAGGAAGTTTCAAAAGATCTACAACTAACAATTTAGGAACTGTTACAGAATAGTTACAAAAGTTAATGCGTTACAATAATCCTGATGCTCTGTGTTCACATGTCTTTGCGGAAGGATTTTTATAATAAATAGTAACTGAAGAAGATAAATTTCAAAGTGCAGTAATTGCTTTTCAAGAACAGGAGGAAGTTTAAAAAGTATGTGAAGTCAGCAGGCTTAGTCCTTTTGCTAAAAACAGATAACCGCAGTGGCTGTGTGTTTTCGCTTATCACCTTATAAAGAAGGCGTTCCGGACCTGTTTTAATCCACTTTGATCTTTAGATCCCGCCCATAGGACTTTATATCCATGTGAATAACCTTTAACAATAACAACAATAACCTTTACTTAAACAAAAGGTCACCGAAACTGAATGAGAGTCAGAATGAAGAATATGACAATAAACTTTGACGCCTTGGGAGCGTCTTAACTTTACAGGTCGTAACGTCGTATGCTTTGAAATAACCACGAGAGTAGGAATAGGGAAGGTAGCGACTAGAATATAAAGAGAAGTTACCGTCCGGCATTCGCAGTGTGATACCAAGGAACTGCCTGTAAAACCGTAGTGAGGATGGTCAGTGTGACGGGACACGAATACTCGCCGCTGCCCAATGGTTATGCGGAATAAGTGGCCACTGAACCTACGAGGACTGGGTACTCTATGGAGTGAAATAATTGTCATGTTTCAAATCATTCAATAAGAAAGAGCACAATGGAGTTTCTGAAGCCAATTATATAAATATGTCTCTAACAAACTCTTCTCCAGGACTTATCCCTTTCTATTGTGATTCTTCGGCTTCATATATCAGACGACGTAGGTCGCCGATTAAGATAAATAGTCATCTACTCTTCTATGGCGCCGATGCAGCACTTTACATGAAAGTTACTCCCTTGCTTTGCAGGTGTGCACGCCTACATTCTTTTTTATTTTTTTACTTCGTTCACCGTCAGTATCCCTCTCGTGTGAGATTGCTTCTACTACCACTTCCAATCCATCAAAGCGTTCACCATATGACAGTGAAGACCCACCTAAGCTGTTGAAAGGTGTCAAAGTCGAAACAAGGAACATGTTTTTGTCAGTATTCCTAAGCTGCTTAACTGATCCACTTCTCCCCTGTTGTAATCTTCCTATTACCTCAAACCACAGTTTATTTCCCCTGCCGTCTTCATCTTGCTCGTTTTTAGGTTGCCCTGTGTTCGTTTTATTCTCCAAGTTTCGTTACCCTAAGCTTTGGCCTCAACGGGGTAAAAAAGAAGCCCCTTTTTAGACGTATATGATGCTAATCGTCAGCCACTAGGTTAACTAATGAGCATAGTCATTTTGTAGTAATTACGTTTCCACCAGCTGCCCCCTTCCCGAGACATAGGTGTGTCTCATATCATTGTGGAGAATACAAAACTCACAACGGTGTTAAAATGATCTATAATTACTGTACTCCGAAAATTATAAATATATACGTATTTTCATATTCTTCTGAAGCAGCATTCAGTAATGTGAGGCTGCAAGGAATAACTGCAAGATATAAACATGTTTTCTTGATTCTCGAAATGCGTTTGATAAGTTCCGTTTGCAAGGAAAGATTATTCAGAGTATTACTACTGTCGCCTCTATCTGACAGCGATTCTTCTTACACTGCAACTCTCAGCCAATTTTAAATTCAAGTGTAAATATTATATTATTGGAAAGAGAAGTCTATACCGAGGTTGGTAAGGCACTATCTTCATAATACTGAATCTTATGAAAAGCTTTCGTCTTCTTTATGACGTATTCACGTGTACGCGAATTTAAATATTTCATTGGTATTATTATTTCGTTTACACAACACGAGAATGATTGTAAAAAGTTTTGTCTTGTATTAACTGATCGGTCCTCCCAAACTCGCAAACCTTTTCACCAAATTCATTTTAAATTTAAAATACAATTCCATTCATTCGAGATATGCTAGGTTCTTTTATATACATATATTTAAGCCGGGTATTCCGACAGTGTTTTGCGTCGTACCTAATATTTTCAGTTCGACTATACTTTTTTGATGTGAATGAATACTATAAATTAACAGTTACATTTTCAGTGTGAAAGAATATGTCTAACGTTGCACTTTTCATTTACGCGAATTATCTCAAACTTCTTTATCTCCTTCTCACGGAACAGTATTATATTTTTAAGAGCAGAGTTTAAATTTGCAAAATTGTAACAAAACAATCTTCTTTTAGGTTTAGAATCCTTAGCGTAAACACTCTTTACTGAAGTCATCCCCTTAAATATGTTAAAGAGTACTCAAAACGAAAATTACGGTGATAATTAATTTCGCGCCATCTATTGTGATAATAGCGCAGCTTGTGGATTTGAATTGCATGTAACCTTCTAAAAACTAAACAGATTTTGATGAGATTGAATAAGTATCCAGTTCACAGGCAGTTTTGAATAAGGTTTCCCTGGATTTTCTAGCGGCCTTGCACAGAAAGAAACAAATGGTTTTCGGTGACCAAATGCTTTGTTTTCAACGTTGCATAGAGAACTCTTATCGTAATTATAAGATATACTGTTGAAATTCATTGTAGTCCATCCCTATAAAGATTTAAACTGTTGTTATATTTAAATACTCGACTTAATAAATTCCAACTGAAGGCTTAAATGGGTAAAGAATTCGTGTCCATTTTTTCTGTTATTTAAAATGTCAGTTGCAATTTAAATTTTGAATATTTTAGTATAGCAAAAGTTGAATTTTGACATTAATTTACTACACGTATTTTAAAATTACAATAGGGATTCTCTATGTAATGTAAACCATTAATATCAAGGAAGTTGAAATTGAAAATATACAGAACGGTTATTCTGCCGGTAATAGGCTATTTTAAGGTTGCGAAAGTTGGAGTACGACCCTAGCAGATCAACATATATTAAGGATGTTTGAAAATAAGGTTTTGAGAAAGATATACAGGCCGAAACGGGACGAGATGACTGGATAATGGAGGAGACTGCATAATGAAGAACTTCATGGACTGTACGACTCATCGGATGTTGAAAGAATAATGAAGTCACAACGACTAAGATGGGCAGGCCATGTATCTCTGATAGGAGAAAAACGCAGATTATATTCCATCTTGGTTGGAAAGTCGGAGGGAAAGAGACCGGTGGGAAGACAAAGACGACGTTGGGAGAACAATATTAGAAAGGATCTTCGAGAAGTAGGTGTTTGTGATGAAAACTGGCTTGATCTTGCCCAGGATATATTCCGATGGCGAACGTTTGTTACTACGGCGATGAACTTGCGAGTTCCGTAAACCATAGAATAAGAGAGTAAGTAATGTCGAAATCAAAACATTTGGTTGGTCGCGTTTGCTGATGCACTAATCTCTCGTTAGTTTTTATGGCTAGCCCACTCACTCTAAGTTCCTGTTAAACAAGATAATTATTTTGAATTCCACACTATTACTGCAATCCACGAGCTGAAGTGCTATTTAGTGAATTACAGTACACAAAATGAAGTAACGGAGTTCGAAGTATAGGGTTTTTCACTACTAGGTGAACCCAGTTAATAAATCATTACGAACATATTAATTAATGTAGGAAGATTAAAGTGTGATACTTACTTACTTACTCTATGGCTTTCAGCTAGCGTAGATGATGAAACTGATTCTGGGATGATGTTAGATTTCAGTTCGTTTGAATTTGTCAATTGTTTCAATGCATTCCTTAAAGGAATAAACTACAGGGGTGTCAGAACCGTAGATCCAGGTGGCCAGAGTCCATTCGAAATCATTCTGCTCTCGAAGATTGATCCCGTGAACCGTATACATGTGTCAAAACTGACGATTACCGTGTCTTCTTGAAAATAACCGGAAGTTTTCTCTCGATCACCTAATACGTTGACGAATCCCTCGAAAGTTCCCGGACATATTTTGGTGTTCACATTTCTACCAAAGAAAATCGGACACATTATGTGTGTGCTAGACCCGGTGCATGAGACTGATTGTGAGCAGATTTCTGTACACCCGAGTACACGTATACTAGAAACTGATATTTACCGACAGGTAGAACTCTATGCTTCGTTCGAAAACTACGTTATATCCAAAGGTTCATACCTTTCCTGGCACGTATGATCCTGTAACCCAATAGGAGCGCACAAGAAGCACATGCTGCTCTATTGTGAGCACTTTCTCCACCAAGGTGTGGTGGCTGAGAGCACATACCTCCGATCCGAAAGTTTGTAGACCTATACGTTCCGTAGTAAACTTTATTATATTTTTATATGTGCCAGTCTAGTAACTTTGGACTTCGGCCCGTCACCTTTCGCCAGTAGCTGTTAAAATCCACACCCATGCCCCTGCCGGTACTCGAACCCGGGAACTTCGAACCGATGGCCTACCTCCGCAGACCGCTCGGCCACGTGTCCGGCATGTTCCGTAGTAGTTGAGTGAACACTATATCACATTAGAAATTCCAATCTAATCAAGCATGATATCATTCTACTTGTGTCAACTGCAAACAAAGGCCTCACTTCATTTATGGCGCCCGAACAGGGTCTACGTTAATTCATATATGGCGTCCGAACGGGATGAGAGAGTTTTCATAAAGTTTTGTGGTGGGCGCGAAAGGAATGACAATTGGGAAGTGAATTATAGTTGACTGGCTCCACATAATCAAATCGTACAGTCTTCTTCTTTGCTGCTATGCGCTGTATGTAGTTTAGCTTCTTCCGTTCATGGCACTGTAGTTGAAAAAATCACCATTCTGGAGCCAGGATTTGAAAGCGGAACCCTGTGAGTTATGATCCGAAGCCTATTGTCCCAAACCACACGACCACCGCGGCTAAATTAACAAAAAACTGTAAAGTTAACTTTTCGCTCTTCAGTTACTCTCTTTTTTTTCTAATGTTATATCGATTTATTTTGGAACGGAAGTGCTTTGGGTTTAGTAGTAAACTGTAATATCAATTATCTTTTCTCAAAAAAGAAGACAAGAAATTCTTTATTTGTTTGTGCGTGTGTGTGTGTCTGAAAAATTCCTTATCTTTTATTATTTTGTTGCCTAAGTCGCTCAGTGTTCGTGATTTTTGGCTTGATATTCCGGACTTTGATGTTTACTTCATTTGGCGTTTCCCGGTGGCGACTGTGTTATTAAGAGTCCCCTGTGTCTGATGGTGGCAGTTGATGCGACTGCTGGGATATTAGGCAAACGTGGAAGCGCATCAGCAGAAAGGTCACACAGCACGTATATCCCCCATACACACACACAGAGTACACGCCACCACTACTACCACCACCACCACCTCATCGCTCCCCTGTCCTGTACTTTCCTCGACCTGCCTGGCTTTCGTTAGCAATCTGGGAGAGTTGTGCTGGATGGGGATGGGGGGGTGCTTTGCTAATTGAGGAATGGCGATCATTAATATACATGAGAAAACAGGAGTTACACTAGAAGTCAACTTGTGTTGGCTTTCTCTCTCTCAACCATGTTTCGATAAAGCAGACCACGTCACATTAGGTAGAGAGAATAGGTGTTTGCTTAGCTCGTCATGGCTTTTCTCTACGACTAAATCGTTATTTTGGAAGCTTTGAACATAGGGTAGTGTAAATGCGAGAGTAGTGTTATAATAACAATAAACAGACAGCTTCTCTACACTTGTACTTGTGACTTGACTTTTCATTTTAAGTCTGGCTAGATAAAGTCCACTTTTCCCTTTTAATAATCTATGAAAATCTATTATCAGAACTTGTTATATCCACCTTTTTGCGAAAAAATCATATCCGAGTTGTTTCCCATCTATGGCTAAAAGATAGGGCATCAAAACCAGCTATATTCGTGTTAAAAACGGCTGTAAAGGTCGCGTGTTACAACACAACCATTCTACCGCTGACTGCCATGCCCTGGAACAACTGGAATTCTATTCATCTGTAGTTTACAACCACTCCCGTACTTCGCGAGACAAGCCGGAAGATTTCCACTGAGACAATGAAAATCCTGAGGAAATGCAATCATTTAAGTGAATAGTTTCTGAGTCAAAGCTTAATTTATTTTCATATTTCAGTTTCTGTAAACTACTTTGATTAATTATGGACTTTTGTTTTATACCTAATGTATGTTTTGTGTCATCAAATCCTTAAAATAATAAAGTATGAAAATTTCAGTTCCAAAATTGAGCGTAAATTGGAATTTACTGACGGTTTTGTCATGTTGTTCATTGAAATTCCGTTATATCCAACTTTAAAACTGCCATGTTTTCTATCTCTCTCTACAGTGGGGGCCTCAGGCGATTTTTATGTGCATTTATGAACTCTTACAAGTCTATATTTTGTTGCAAGCATAATTGCGGTCTTGTAAAAAAAAATATTGATTTTTCTGTTGTTGTTTTTTTTTTTATCTCCTGTAAATTTCGCCTAAGTGGATATAAAGCGTTTCGATACTTCACTCTTCTCTCTCTTCAAGGGTTTTGATTTCAAACTTGGTGTAGTTGTTAGCTATTTTTCAATAGTTTTTCAATGCAAACTAAAATATGGTAAAATTAATGCAAATCTTGTGGAAAGCGCATTTAAATTTGTGAAAACTGTGTAAAATTGAATTATTAGCCCATTTACAATTCAAGACAAAAAGGACCTCGAGCTTGCTATGCGTGTGATCACGTGTTTAATTCCCGCCAGGGTGCACTGAACTGATCGCTTTGGAGGCTTGGAACCAATTTTACCAATACGTTAGAAGCTCACCCGTTGATTCAGGACTATAATAGCAAATCAAAATAGAAAAATGCAAGGTTCCTTGACCACAATAACCTCCCTTTCCATGAAGAAATGTTTAAGATATTGATTTTTCTTTTATTATTTTTTAATTCATATATGTGAGTAGTCAGTTTTTTTTTGTTTTTTTTTTCATCTCTGATTTCGATTATGCATTCGCGTTAACTTTCACAATGACAGTAGGTGGACCCAGAAGCTTATACTTAAAAAAGTACAGAATCGTTTTTGGGAATAGTTATTAGTAAAGCATTTTCGCTTCATTTATTTACACTTTTGATATGTAATTGCTCCTGAAACTATTTCCATATATGTACTATTGTTATATACAAATTATTCAATACCTGAGTGCAAAAGTTGCTTTAACGTTATTGCAGTAACCATTTAAATTGTTATAGCTTCATTTGGTATATAAAACTTAATATATATCGGGAAGTTAACCAATAGTATATTCTACAGCACTGGGAGATGATGACATTTTCACACTATTAATGCGAAATTTGGCATTCTTATTGAAAAATGTCTGGATTTTCTTAATTTTTAAAGTAAATTAAGAGAAAATCACTGTTTAGCCCTACTTTTGGGGTCGTAAACGTAAAGGTTCATTTTTCTTATGGAAGATTCAATGTAAAATTTTGGAATCAGTTTTCTCCAATTGTAAGGATTTTTGGGGGCAAATTAGTATTATTTGTTACAAAATGCAATAACACTCATCCGCAATTCTAGTACAGGCGTCTCGAACATTATTTTGGGTAAGGCCCACGTAACAAGGGTGCGGGTGAAGTGTTACAAAAATCCAAAATTTTATTTTAGGAATGCCATTGAGCGTCAGATTAGTCACAAATATCACAGAATTAATGCTCCGATGCTCCTTGCATGTGCCAGTGACTAATATGAGGCTACAGCCCCCCTTCCAAAAATTACATAAAATTTCACAAATATCCTTAGCAGGGACATACGGCTAGAAACTATTTTTTTTTAATCAATTAATGTGAAATATGGCGTTATTGTAGAAAGTGTATGCATTTTTCAAATCTGGAATGTTATTTTGGTAACGCACCGCTTTAGGAGGGGGACACAGGGGGCGAAGCATATGATGGTGAAGCGTTACAAAATATCCAAAATTTGGTTTTGGAATGCCAAAGAGTGTCAGATTAATCACAGAAATAATGTTCAGATGCTCTTTGCATGTGCCAGTAACTGATATCAAAAATCACTTGAAAGAAATGCATGATAAATAATGTAAACGCACCAGTAATGGATACTTGAAGAGAAATTACAAAATACGATTTCCCTAAGGGCGGTAATCATTTCACCTACATGGGAAAATTTAATATAGTATGTTCTGTTGCCACTGAATATTATTCGCTCGTCATTTGTTTCATCTGATATTTCTGACGTGATGTTGAAGTTAGGTCTATGGCTGCACCTACTCTTCCATGCATTCTGTTAAGCAAGTGATTAAGGCGAGAGCTTTCGTTTTTATTCATGAAATTACAATAACGATTACTTTTGTTGTTCCGCATTATTATGCATTACGAAATGTCTCGGTTTCGAGTACTTAAATAGCCAAACCAATTATAACTTGGGTCTGTTATGCAAAGCAGAGGGGTGTCCATTACCGGTACGGCAAAATCAGTACTGGGTGTCCATTACAGGAACACGAGAAGAAAGCACGGAGAACGTGTAGCATTCTCATTTGATCAATGCATTTAAACTGTATTTGAGTTAAAAATTATAACGGTGAAAACTGTCCTTAAAGTGTCCATTACTTGTGCGTTTACCTTATTCTTGGCAGGGACATGAAGGCAGAAGCTAATATATTTTTTTTAACAATTGATGTATAAACGTTGCATTCTTGCAGAAGAGTGTCTCAATTATTCAAAGTTGTAATATTTGGGGGCACAGGGGGTGTAACAAAACGGGGTTAAGCGGTTCAAAAAATTCCTTTCTTTTAGGGGGAGGATGCCAATAAATATCAAATTAATCGCAAAGTTACAGAATCAGTGTTCCGATCCTAATTAAATGCTCCAGTGTCTGTTTTATTAGTCACTAACACATGCAAGGAGCATCGGAACATTAATTCTGTGACATTTGTGATTAATCTGACGCTCATTGGCATTCCCAAAATAAAATTTGGGATTTTTGTAACACTCTACCCACCCCCTTGTTACGACCCTTGCCCCCCGAAGGCGGAGACCTTACCCAAAATAATGTTCGAAACGCCTGTACTAGCATTGCGGATGAATGTTATTGAATTTTATAACAAATAATACTCATTTGGCAGAATATAAGCAGAAAATCCTCCAAGGGACTGAATTTCAGTGAATCTCAGTGCCCAAGAATCAGCATCACAATCATCGTGAATTCTTACTGTAGCAAAAGTTTGTATCTATATAGAAATATAAGATACTGAAAAATTACTATAGTGGACGTTCGCCTCGTATTTAAGGAAATAATCAGTCAGTCTTCATCTCGTCAATTACTTAAGGAATCCACGACAACAAGTCATATATTCTTTTATCGATACCCCCCCCCCTCATTTCATATGATTTTAAAACACCTGATTTTTACAATACCCTTCTGGTTCACATATCGAAATCACTCCCATGAATGGTCCACAGAAACCTTTAGAGAATTTGGCAAATTTACTGATTGGTTCGATTAGTACTTAAGCAACTTCAGTCAATTAACTAAACAGTAAACTGAGTTAACAGTACAGCTTGGCTTAGTTGTGTTTATTGTCGTAACTTTTCCATTTGTAATGTGTAGTTCTATAGTACTTGGCTAGGGGCACATGCTTAACCATTGTATTAGTACTCTGAAGGGGGGGGGGATGTAAATTTCTTTGATACTGTTACACACTTGTCTCCCGTTCTTTTATTATAGTTGTTCTTTGACAATATATTTTCCCACTAGTGCCATCGTCTGTAAAGAGAAAAAAGAAAGATACAAGGAACAAAAAAGAGAGCTCATTTCATAGTATTCCGTTGAGACACATGAAGTGAATTTACTTCTTCTTTTCTTTTGTTTTTATTTTTGCGAGTTCTTTTTGTTGCTGGTATTCAAAGAGAAACCTGGTGTTGGAAAGGAAGACACAGGAGCGAGAGATGCTGGAAGAACAGAAGCAGTGTGGACTGTTCTGGATAATAGTCTTTGAGACGATCTCCTAACAGGAGGTGACATTGCAACTTTTACCACTCCTGGAATGTTTTTGGTGTTGTCATGAAACTGTCTTGTTGCAAGTTCCAGACTTTCTTTTCTTTTTCTTTTTTTTTTTAACAAGGGGGAGAAAGTGTTATTGTCTAAACCTTGGTTTCTGCCATGATAACCCAGAACCAAGCTAAAGTGTGATGTCAACGAAAAATGAAGAAGATTCCTTTAGATGGCGTCAGATGATTCTTCATCTCACAACATTCTAAAGCTATAAACTGTGGTTTAGTATACATCGTAAGCTTCTCCAGTTGTATTTTTCGAGTAACATATTTTGCAGTATAGGTAGAATATTGCCGTAACACAAGGACTATCATTATGGTTATATTTTCTCGTTTTTGCTGCATATGGTAGAATATCGTATGCCTTTTTTGGACGTAAAGCACTATTTCATCTTCGGTGCTTTCACGCAGAGTTTGTTTAGTTTTTCTCTTTATAGTATATTCTTTGAGCAATACACGTTTGTTGTATTATGTATGAAGTTACGTAAACCTTGTTGAGATATTACTGCTTTTTTTGTGAAACTAAAAGACATTTCTAGCGTACGAAGGTAAAACACAAACCTAGCCTCAAATGTGCTCCGGCTGGAGGGGTTGTGTTTTATGCTTTTCCGTTCTTTCTTTTAAATATTCAGTTCTTGCAGAGTATACGTAAAACGTGCTATAACTTCCGGAGAAAACTTAGTTTCACGGACACATATATAGATTCATTTTTTTTTTTCTGGTCACGATAAAGGATACATATCAATGCTTTTTTTTTACAGAATTGACGCCACAAACCCTTGCTTATTTCATGATGGTGGCCATATTTTCTCCTAATTCTAACAAATCTTTCTACGTGCGAGATATACTGAATAGGGTAGATCAGCGGTAGCGTGCTTTCGAATCAAGTCAACCGTCATAGTTTACGTTTTGCCTGGCTTTGTCCTCAGTCATACGATGCGAATGCTTGGATAGTAGCTTGTGTACGGCCAGGGTCTCTGCCTTCTCTTTCATGCCAGAAAATTATCTTAAAAAGACTCTCGGTTGTATATAAGTATATATATATCAAATTTGTGGGACTAAATCAGTGATATACTTAAGTAACAGAAGATAATTCTGAAGACCTTGAATCGACAGCACATAGGACCTTGGGCTGCAGGCTACTTTTGCTCAGCTACGTGCTGGCTGAAAGAACTCTCCATCCTTGTTTTATCTGACTTTGAACTCTGACATCTGAACTCTCCATCCTTGTTTTAGGACGAGATTGAGGCCGCCCATCCTATCTTATTGTTTTACAGAGAATTTAATCAGTCACACTATACAAATGCCGGGCTGGTATGTACAAAACTAGATCCTGGCCGACAAGCTTCCAACATCCCTTCCCCGACCCTATCTCGACCTGAACCTTAATTCAATTCAATTCAATTTTATTATTTCCAAAATTCTTATTACATTAGCAGATTTTAGACAGATTTAAGAATCCTAGATGCCTATAGGCCATAAATAAATGTAATTCAGTTTGATACTTGAAATCCGCTAATTAATTCCTTATTTTAAGTATTAATAGTACGACGCGGTGGCTCAGTGGTAGAGCGCTCACCTCTGGTGCTAGGAGTTGTCCGATTCGATCCCTGTTCATGACATGTGGGCTTTGTGGTAGACAAACACCGTGTGCGTTGGTTTTGTCGGTGTTCTTCCGTTTCCTCCCACTTTCTTCATCCCACCATCATCCATCCGCCCTGAGCCAAATTTGCCTTAAGACCTTAAAGCTTAAATTCTAATTCTAATAGTAGTCTCTGGGTCAACTTCAAAATTTATGTGCTTCGGTGATCACTCTTCCGGTTGCAAGGATCGAGAAGGTAAAGACCGGAACCTTGGTTTAGGTATCATATTGGAATTCTCCTGGTGAAACTGATGAAAACCCTCGGGATCCTCAGTCAGGATTTCCGGAAGCAGAGCTTCAACGCGCGGTTCTTATTGCCGATCCAAACTCCTGAGCGTTTACCACTGGGCCATGTAATGTTTATTTAGGCTTAATATTGAAGCCCAGGCTTCCAGATTCCACCCACTCAACCAAGGAAACGCATTAAAAAAAACAGATCTCGATTAACCAAAAAAATATCTCTTCAAACACTGCTAATTACGTAACCTAAAATCGAGTGAGAGAAAACTAGAATACCTAGTAATGCACTTCAAATTCGCACTCACAAGTGCATTGAAGGGTGACCTTGAAATCTGTAGCTCAATAATTGAAGCAGAGGCAAAGTTTCCATTTTCTTAACAGATTTATTATAAAACGAATAGTGCTTGGTTGTACTACAATATTTAACAAATGCGAAGAATAAAAAAAGTATAAACATAACATAAAAGAAATAGTCTATTAACAAAAGGAGATACGTCATGGGTAGCTCGACTTGCTCCCGAATTTAGGCTACTACACTTTCCACTTTCCGTAAATCTGTTGATCTCAAAAATAAACTTTACGAAAAAAAAAAGAATATCTAGATACACTGAAAAAATATAGGTTGCATTTAACAAATATATATAAATCTCAACCAATTTACATACAAAATACCTGATGTCCGGATCGTGGCCTTTCGTGTGAGCTTCCGGACTGAGTTCCCATTCGTTTCACACAGGCGCTTCGAGAAATGGAGGTGCAGGACAACTTCAATAATAATTGTCAAAATATCTAAGAAACCAGTTTTCCAACATCCTTCACTCCCGAAAAAGAAATCCTTTGAACGAATGACTTCCTCTCACACATCCAGTTCGCGTTCCGTTTCACAGTCAAAGATTACGAACGATATCTATCTATATATGTGCATTACACACCTCTAATAGCGACGAACTGAAGCACATGCTTCAGTCGTGCTGCTCCCGAACTATAGAGATCCCAACTATAGGGCCCACAAAACACCCAATCAGAGACAAACATTTCAAATTAAACATTTCAAATCCAACTATAGCAGATCCATAAAATAAATTTCACCAAATGTAGAAGAAGAAAAAATATTACTCCAATAAAAATACCCCAAAAAATAACACTTTAGATCACTCATTTCATTATAGCCATACGAGCTGGAACCTCAGTCAGGATTTCCGGAAGCGGAACTTCAACGCGCGATTCTTATTGTCGTTCCAAACTCCGTTGGATTTTCTCCCTGCTCGCTTAGTTATTTCTGTACGAAACATTCGGTCGGTACGAGAGTAAGCCCCATTGTTGACCTTCTCGTAACAGACACAGAGTTGTTGCCAGTACAAGTGAAATTTAAGAAGGTAAAATCATTTTCCTGGGTTAAAATTATCCAGGCCTCATCTTTCTGATATTAGTACAAGGTCAGAACTCTGATTCCTTGTTCGAGTGGTCTCGAAGGAATAGAGTGGTAGTTTTGGTAATATAGTTTGCGATTGACAGTCCTGTAACAGTCATGAAACTTATACAGGATGGCTCTGGAAATCCATAATTGGGTTATAACTCAGCTCCTAGTGCACAGAAATCTTTGAAACACAAAATGTGCATGTACGGAATCACTTGTTGATGCTTCTGAAATCAGGGGCGTCTCGGGAATACCTCTACGGGGAGGGAGACAACTTCAAAATTTTATATGGAAACAGGGGTTGTTTGGCTCCCGGGGGTTGAAACAATCGCTAAATTTTGAATAATTTTTAGAGGAAACACCTTTCGATACCTCATACCGTTTGGCAGATAGAAGACCTAATTGGTATTAAAAATTAACAGGGTGTAGAGTGTTTTGGGGACTTTTTGGATGTTGCAACTCAAAGGGAATAGTAATTAAAGGTTCCAAACGAAAGTGAAATACTAAATGTTATATGCGGAATCAAATGGTGAAATTTTCGAAAACAGGGGAGTCCCGGTAATAATTACTGTTATGGTGGGGCAACTTGAAATTTTTAAATAAAAACAATTGTTGCTTTGGCTTTCCTTCAAACAAATATGAAATTTTGAACAATTTTCGGAGGACACATTGTTTAATATCTCGTAACGTTTGGCAATTACAAGAGTAAATTGGTAGGTCAACAGTTAACTTACCAAGAAGCTTTCGTAGCTGAAGATATTTAGAAATGTTTCCTCTGAAAGTTGTTCAAAATTTCATATTTGTTTGAAGGAAAGCAAAATCAACCATTGTTTCTATTTAAAATTTTGATGTTGCCCCAATAACAGTATTCCCGGGACCCCCCTGTTTTCGAACATTTTCCGTTTGATTTCGCATATCCCATTTAGTATTTGATTTTAGTTTAGAACCTTTATTTGTTATTCCCTTTGAATTACAACATCCAAAAAGTCCCTCTCCAAAACTCTACATCAAGTTAATTTTCAGCGCCAATTTGTCTTCTAGCTGCCAAACGGTACGAGCTATCGAAAAGTTTTTCTTTAAAAGTTGATCAAAATTTAGCACTTGTTTCAAGGGAAGCCAAACAACCCCTGTTTCGATTTAAAATTTTGAAGTTGTCTCCCCGTAGAGGTATTCCCGAGACGCCTCTGATTTCAGAAGCATAACCATTTGATTTCGCATACACTTTGGTATTAACATTTTCTGTTTTAAAGATTTCTTTGCCCAAGGAGCTGAGTTATGGCCCTGTTACGGATTTCCAGAACCTCCCTGTATTAGGCATGGTACCGAGACCAGTCTCGGTCTCGTCTCGAATTCGCGACCACCAAAACTAAGGTCCAGGAATCGAGACGAGACCGAGACTTGCATCTCGAGACTCTGATCTCGATCGAGACTCTAAGCTTTAAATTCACGAATGTCGATAATATTAATTTAATGCTTTTGTTGATGTTGTTCCATACTAGAAGAAGTCTTGTGACAATTAGTTTCATTCTGATAAATTTTATTTAAGATGTTATATTGTAGTTTAAAAATATGACTATAGGTCATATAAGTAGTTAAGTTATCAATGCCAAACTATTTTCTGTTGTCTTTCACCAATAATATAAAGTGTTGGAGATTGATTCGGCTGAATACAGACATTTATTTTCTTCTCCGAATTTTCATCCCCATACGGTGTTTTACTTCTGTTGACACTCTCCCATTTATATCCCTCTGCTCTACTGATATTGTAAAGACTGTAAAGCTTATGTCAAGAATACAAACTGTCTAAACTCTAATATGGGCCTTTTCTTACACCATTTATTTATTATATTTTTTAAAAAAATGGAAAGATTTTTGCAATACTAACCTTACTAAAGATGAAGACAATATACATTAGACGCTCTTTTATACGGCACTGTCGGGATCGCGGCCATGCTGGATAACCAATTTTGCTGGATAATCGAACGTCTATAGTCCTAACGGCCACAAAGCAGGAAACGCTAAACTTAAGTGAACACTGACAATCACGACAAACACTAAGTCAACGGAAACATGGTTACAAGGGTCGTAAACATCACTGTAGAAAGCGCGCGACACAGACGAACAGCAGATGACAAAAAAATGGCATTTACAGTCCAGCGCAGTGGCGCGACGTTGCGGACAAGGTCAGTGAGCGCCCGAGCACAACCGGTAAAAGCCGAATGCAAGTGGCTCGACCGATGCAGGATAATATAGAGCGTGCCGGTTTATAGAATGCCGGATAAAAGAGTGCCTACTGTATATGGAAACAAGTAAGTCGAAGCTCAGTGGCGAGACACCTCAACGGCACCTGAGGGCGGTTTCTAAGAATTTTAGTATTTCATGTTGTTTCACTGTAATGGAGGAAAACTCGAGACTTTTTAGTATGATTATCTGGATTTTTCGTTTTCAGTTCTGCACCTGCGCAGAATGAGAAAACTATTTCTTATCGTAGCTGTGCATGCAATGTTAATCAAGAGTTTGCTGTCGCCATTTTGTCAGTTCTTATTTTGGTAGAAATGGTGAACATTTAGAGTGAATGAGAATTCCGAACCCAAATAACAATTACATAAATGATTAAAATGTGGCATAAGTTGTGGGATCAACTTTGTTGATATACTCGGGATTCAGCCAACATAATTCTAACACTCTATACTGTTTTCTTTTAACTGGAAATTTAAAGCTGTCAGTACGACGCTAGATTTTTCACTAAACCCATGTTTAAATCTCCTTTAGACTTCTTCTTCTTTTTTTTTGCTCTCAACATTCCTGAGAACTGCATGACGGATGCCTTTTATTAGCCAAATTACTGAAAATTCCCAGGTAGCTATAGTTGCCTAGCTTTTCTTAGGAATGTTTCGGAAAATCGCTAACATTGTACGTTCATTTATTTCTATAAATCTGGTAAAAAAATTTCGACTGAAACGTAAATTTTTCATTTTTAACGTAACAGTTATTCAGTCAATTTAAATATAATTTAGAAATAGCAAAACTTAAATGATACGTATACCAATTTCGCAATTTATGGTATAACATGGATCCGTTCCCATAATATAAATATTTTTATGTGTCTCACTTATTGGTATTCTATATATCCAAACTAGAGCTATATATTACTTTAAAGTTATACTGTTTTTCTTTCTATTTCAGAATATTATTTCCAATCTAAACCCCAAATTATATGTAACACACTATGTTAATATCATATTAATATTCTTGTTCTTGTACTGAGATCCGAAAGCCTGCATACCCATTTCAAATAAGTCAAGGGACGGCAACTTTTTAAAGTCTATCGTCTTTCGAGACTCCGAGACCGAGACTAACGTGTCGAGACTTGAGACTTACAAGAGACTGCTACCAAGACCAAGACCGGAATTTTCTGTTCGAGACGAGACCAAGACAAGACTGCCCTAAAAAATTCGAGACGAGAACGAGACTGATGCCAGTCTCGTCTCGATATCATCCCGCCTGTATACACACTAAATTCGGGAGAGAGGAATTCAGCTTGAATTGAGCGGAATACTTCATCTTATGATATAGCGGAAAGAGATACCACTCTTTTAGAGCGGAATTTTACCGGGGAAAGATGAGAAATTTCCACTCGGATAAATATAGGATCTATGGTAGCTCTATTCGATGGGAATGCTATCTTTTTGAGATTAATTTCTATCTATACAGATATGAATTTTTCAGCTTTTGAACATAAAACGACGCAATAAAATGTTGAAATGTACAAAGAAGAATTTGGTTACATGTAGTAAGACAAAAAGTAATGTTCTTATGAATGAAAAAGAGAAATCAGCGGGAATTGAACCTGTTACCTCCCGAGTAGTGATCCAGCGTGCAAGCCAATTAAACGTCTTTATCGTCACGTCAGGCACTTGAGAACGTCGTTCAAAGATGATTGTTGTATATATCTCTCTTCTCACGTCTTCTGGTATATTGCCGTCATTGAGAAAATGTATCAGTCCTTTTGTTCTCATTTTTAAACTACACTCGATTAACTTTACAGCAGCATCTTCTTTATCCAAGGCGAGAAGATCCATTGGAAACCGCTCTTTTCGGTTTAAATAATTTTTTTATGAAAACTCTTGCTCATCGAGAAAAGAGTGAATATTTCCCCTCTTCTGATTTTGTGTGATAATGTTACTTCAAATTTGGCAGTATTTAGTTAAGCTATAATTTTACTTCAAATTTGGCAGTATTTAGTGAAGCCATAATTTTACTTCAAATTTGGCAATATTTAGTTAAACCATAATTTTACTTCAAATTTGGCAATATTTGGTTAAGCTATAATTTTACTTCAAATTTGGCAGTATTTAGTTAAGCTATAATTTTACTTCAATTTTGGCAATATTTAGTTAAACCATAATTTTACTTCAAATTTGGCAATATTTGGTTAAGCTATAATTTTACTTCAGATTTGGCAGTATTTAGTTAAGCTATAATTTTACTTCAAATTTGCCAGTATTTAGTTAAACCATAATTTTACTTGAAATTTGGCAATATTTCGAAATTTAGGGTCAACTTTCTTGAACACGAAGAGATTCTAAATCCATAACAGGACATTTTGGACTACCTGTTATGAAAGATTTCCATTGTGAACGTTGTTAACCCTTCGTAAAAGCACTCTATAAAAAGAAAGTACTGAGAACTAACGTGTTTCATTTATCCGAAGTATAAATATGTTACGAGCTTATGACAGCTCACATTCTGGCGCTCTTCTTCTAACAATATATTTGCTTCTAGAAGTTTGAGAAGACTTCATGTTCAGAGTTTTTATAAATCCTGGAACTAGTTTCTAAAATAAGTTTCTATAACAACATTGCGTGGAGAGAAGTTTTGTTGATGGTTTCTGTCGTTTTTTTTTTAATTCAATCTATACCAGAGAAAGAAGGGAAGGCTGGCTTTCTCGGTACCAGATAATCGTTTTTCACAGTAGGAGAGCACTTGTTCGCCACTTGTCTGTTGGGAAGATTCGATTGTGGCGAAAACTCCTGTGTTCAACTCCTTTTACACCCCCATCCCGCTCTCCAATCTTTCTGACAGGTAATTACACCGACTGTTGCAGGCATTCGCTCTGGCACTGTTCGTATGAAGGCAGGTTTCTTCATCTACGTTACGTCTTTTTCTGTCCTTTCCTCCTGCATTCTTCTTCCTTAGCTTCTGTTCTCCCTCTTTCCTCTTTTAATGACTTGCTCCAGCGATGCCAACCACTGCATAATTCCCTTGCATATACGTTTTTCTTCGGATCTTAGTATTCACACTGTTATAGCTGTATATCATCTTTTATCTACGTGGGTAAGAGGATTTACTCATCGCCTTGTTATAAAGAGATTCCGGGTTCGTTCCCGGTGACGGCACTGCAGACGAAGAGGAAACTCAATTAAATAGTCCAGTACATTGGAGGAACGATATTATCTGTATTCTTTGTCGCTAGGAAGTCGCTGTTTAATATTGTCACTGGAATACGGTGCCCTTTAGTATTGTCACTTCGCATATAATGGATCTTAGAGAAAGTCGTCTTTCAGTTGGAACGTCTAATGATTATTAAGTAAAGCTAATGTGACTGGTTGAGGTTCGAAGCACATGTGAATATGTATCTTGGAAGTAATGTGTCAAGTTGCAACATACAATACAGTGTCTACAAACAGAAGTATTGGTTTCTCCTTTGCTCCGATACGTAAGCATGCTGTGTTTCTTTGGATAGAAAGAAGTCTTACATTCCCTATAGGACATGATTGTAAGACTTCGACACCTGCGCTATCTCGGGACTCGGTGCACCGTTCAAGACGGTTCTGGCGGCTCTGAGCCAGTCTAGCCAAGACTTTTCCAACGACTTTTCAACAACGTCTCAACACCTTGTGGTTCATGAGATATATTTTTTTGACATGGACAAAACGGGGATATAAGGCTCTGTAAGCTCACATTATCAAGAGACCCTAAAACAATCCTCTCGATATGTTTTGTTTTCTGAATTGTGAACAGTTCAATAATGTCAAACGTTCTTCAGAATAACAAAGTGGGAAGTTCAAAGTGCCAAATTTTTAGATACCAGAGTTTTAGTTTTTCTAATAATTTCAAGATGGGGTTTGGTATCAAACCTATATAATACTGAAGAACTCGATGTAATAAAACTGAAAAAAAAAAAAAGGGGCGTACAAATAAAAGTAGAACAGGATAATTTTAATGTTTCAATAATCAGTTGACCTTACAAATAATGTGAAGCCTGTGTCACCCCAGAAATGCTTGCTCATACCCGGGCACTTCTTAACTTTATAACCTCCAACTCGCGAAGCATACTTCCAATAATATATTTTTCTAGCCAAGAAAATGTGCAAGAACCAGCTGACAGAGAAGATGGAGGTAGACTTGGATGACGCCTTGTTAAATTTCTGACGTACCACCATCAAATTTCAACCCATTTTTTTCTCGAAACTAGCTTTTGGCGCATACGTCTTTCTTATTCTAAATGACTGATATAACAAGGAAAAGAATAGGAATAGCTAGGTTGCTATGAAGCAAGTTTAATTATTATTTTGTATGTGATGTAAAATCGTTACATTAATCACAAAGGTTTTGCTGAAATAAATATCTTCTGATGAGGAAAGAATTATTTTAAAAAATGGTAACACGACATAACAATGTCAGAACAAAGCCGTTTACCACAGAGGACATTAAAACAGTGTGAGGTTCCGAACGAACACGCGACGTACTGAAACAAAGTGTTCGAAACAGCGTCGACGCAAAGGAAGCGAGTAATAACAGGGCAAGGTAATTGAAGGAGTTAGATAAACAAAAAGATTGATGCGCGGCAGAACAACCAATTTCCATTGTACCTATAAAGGAGATAAATCAGATGACGTCATGAGGACGGAGCATAAAGTGGACTGAACAGTACTTTGTTCAATGCGCCTGTTGTTTATCTTGTAAAAATAAGAAAAGGAAAATGGAATCGCTGGGTGAGATGAATCCCTTACAGCAAATCGTAATTCCTTATACTGGGAAAGCATAGACTAGGCTTGTCTGGAAAATGATGCGAACATAAAATTATCCTATAATAACTATCCGATATAGTGCAATGGGTACGCGCATGCGTGATAGTGCATAATAACGGCTTAAGGAAATTTAGGTACAGGTATAGCAGAAGCACATGCAGACTTTTGTGATTGTTACTATGGCAACCATTTCTTAGTGGTTCCAACTCCCAAATACGAATTTTCTCACCAAAATGACTCACTGAACCTTCAACTAAAATAATCTGAAGAATACTTTTTTATATGCCACATCACTATAAATTTTTATGACTATGTTATCAAGGGACCCTTGGAGCCTTCGTTATAATTAGTAGAATCGCAATGCTCATTTGTTTTCTGCACATTTTAATTTTTTTTGTGAATATTGCACCACTCTGTGTTCTTAAGCTACTTCCCTGTATTCCCAAAATCATAATTCATTGCGAATATACCTCAATCTTTGTGAAACGGTTTGCATGGCTGTATTTAAGACAAGTCGAAACCATGTTTACATTTATGTCCACAATTAGGTATAGTTATCACTAGACAAGTTAGTGTTGCGGTTCTACTAATAATCGCGAAGGCTCCGGTCTCTTGATAGTACGTCAGGCACACGAACGTTAATTTTTATAGAACAGGTTGGCAACACTGACAATCAGTGCTTAGGGACTGAATTTTACATTGTGTCAAATAATGTTTATGGCAGGTTTCGTATGGATATATCGAACGTTATGGAAGTAAATTGAATAATTGAATTTTATAGAAAATAAGGTTGGCAACGCTGACAGCTTGTGCTTGAAGGTGGGGACACCCACAGTGTTTTCCTATTGTGTCGAACAATCCCTAACAACATAGAATATTGGCCCGATACTGTAGACCAATATTAATCAAGGTTGGCCCAGTATGTGGCTGATATTGTCCGGATATTCTGTGCTACAAGGAATAGGTTTATACCAAGTTTGGTGTAGATAGGTATAACGCAATGGAAGCAATTTGAACAATTGTTTTTTTCAAAATATTGCTTTACCAAAATTAACCCACAGCACCACTCAAGACAGTTGTACGGCTTTAATCTATTCTAAACTTAAGACAATTGCGATACCCTAAGACGTTCCCAACGACATCTCAACAACTTCTCTGTGGTTTCTGTGATTTATTATTTGGTCACGGGCGGATGGACTGACTGAACGGCCTTTAAAGATCCCCTTTTATATTGCTTCGCTATCCAGGGACCTAAAACGTGTGTCTTTACATCGCGTGCTATTTTATTATCTGCGTAATTAGTCAAGCAACTTGAAATTTTGACAGAACCTCTTCTTTCAGTGCTTTTCTTCCAAATATACATTCAAGCGTTTCGTTCCTTCAGATTGTGATTACCAAAATCCATAATTTTCTCTTGTAGAAGTGTATTTCGTAATTCATTTTAGGCGTTAGAAGACCCTGTTGAAAACCTATTGCATTAAGACAGTAATGTCTATTTTCTGTAACTTGTTTTAGTAATGTTTCAGGCATCTTAACTCTTCTTTTACGAAATAGCCTCTCAGCTTCTAATCACGAGTCTATTGAGTTCATTTTCTTCAGTCAAACATGTCGGATATTAGTGGTGTGAATCCATTAAATTTTGTTGTTGAAAATGTGCCTGTAGAAGGATTGTCTGATGGAGAACCTCAATATCATTATTAATACGCCAATAACAGTATAGATACAGTAGGCTCTCTTTAATCTGGTACATTCGGGACCACGTCCGTGCCGGATTAGCGATTTTGACGGACTATCGAACATTAATATAGTTTTAATTGGAATACCAATGAAAAATTAATACAGTTCAGTACAATGATATTTGAAACAAGTTGTACATGTAATTATCTACTCTATGGTAAGAAAAAATCGCGTGAACAAACGCCCGAATCCACACGAAAACATCCGAACGCGAACGGCTCCATCGGTGCCGGAATACAATATGTGCGGAACTGAAGAATGCCGAATTAAAGAGGGCCTACTGTAATACATTTTGGAAATGTTTACGTCTGATGCCGAATTTGCTGTGGATTCTTTTAGCTCTGTTCTAGTGACTGGATAATGCGATGTAATTGTTAATATACTCAGTCTTTTAATTCTCATTAGCATACATACGTTGAAAATACGTGGATTAAACGTTAGTACCGAAATGTAATTTTAACGTTGTAGATGTACTGAAATGTCCGCCTGTTCAACGGTGAATTCGACGTTGAATAATGGTTGAGAAGAAACAGGTTGAAATCAAGAACCGGGTGATGAAGAAACGGGTTCAGTTGGCCAAAACAGAGCATGGTTGGTGTCATTGGTATACACAGTTAACTGCATTTTGTCCGTTGCTTTCTTCATAATATACAGTCATAATTTTCCAAAAATAAATAATCCAATCGTCTGCTGTGGGATTCCAAGCTGGAACATTCCGCACTTATCATTGGTAGCTTGTCACGTTATCCCCTCATCCACGGATCGTTTTTAGAGTCATTATTCTTTTACGGTATCTGTAGTAAAAGGCAGTCTTGAATTCAGTTACCACAAATCCAGACGTGTCGTTTCATCATCATGTAAGAATAAGAATGAAGAATACTTTCCTTCTTTCATTGTAATGTGCATTTTTCCTTCGCCATCGCTGCATAATTACATTTGTATCTCTCAATGAGTGTAATATGTCGCCTTAGAAAAATACATATAAAGGAAAATCTATGTCATAGTTGAAAACACTTCACAGTAACGGCCTATTAACGAAATTAAATATTCGTTGAAATATAGTTTAAAATTCAATTCGTTTTCAACATGCAAAAGATGACATAAAATAATAGTTAATGGCATTCAATCAGCTTTTAATGACAAAATTTATTCCATTAAATTAGAAAGAACCCCATGAAACGAAATCTACACTATAGTTGAAAATAACAGTTGAATCTACGTCGAACTAATATCTTATCAACAATATCAAGTCTTTGTTGAAATATGATTTAAAATGAAACGTACTTTTATCAACGAAATAAACGAAAATTTAACGTTGAAAACATGTTTGTGTGCTACTGGGAACTTCTTTTTTTCGTGATGGCCATGTTGGTTTTTGTCCAAACTTCCAGTTCATTTTACATTATCACGGACAGAGCGTACGTTACCGGCAGCCAATGGCAGGATCTTGCCGTCTGCTATTTATGTTATTTATCCGTGCGTGTTGATACCTCGCTGTGACCTTAGTACAGGCACTCTCAGCTTGAAAGCGTTAAGCCGTTAATCTCCATGACAGCTTACTGAAGTACGTTACCGTTACGAAAGGCTGTAGTGACAATTCACTCCTTGTTAGCGATGGTAAAGAAATTAATGATTATCCAATAAGACAATAATGAAAATTGGAGTTGTGTGTGTCCAGTTTAATAGCAGTACACAGAGTACAAAATAACTGTAAGGATATGTTGTAGCGTAGCTCGATTAAACACGATTAAGGTCGCTAAATCTGAAGTCAGTTTCTCTTTCCCCGATAGCAGAGTAAGCTTGATTTAAACTCGTTGCAAGCTTTCCAGGTGTAAAAGCTTACATCAAGCTTATCAGAGCAAGCATGTAAGATTAAATCAAGCTTGAATTATGCTTACTACTTTGCACCTGACAAGCTTGCTGTAAGCTTGCCATTGACATAACAAGAGCAAAACAAGCTTGCAATTACAAGTTTAAACCAACTTAAGGGGGAATAAGCGTGAGTGTAAAGTGTAGAAAGTATTGCCAGCGTCTTGTGTAGATGACTCAAAGGGAAGTAAATATTAATATTCAAAATATGACAATCTATTCCACAAACAATGTGTAATTGCAGTAAAACACAAGAGCAGCTTAACTCATTATATTCCCAAAATAGAAGGCAATACAATCTGAAAATTCAAACCAGAAGAAAAAAGCGCACTGTGCTTCTTTACAGTGGCGACACTATATCGTAGCGGGCAAATATATCAACACAAGTGTCTACGTCCAACTTAAATCAAACCTGCAATGTGAAATCAACTTAGCATAGTTAATTGCAAACTTAAATCAACCTTGTTACGTCAATCGTAATTACTCAAGCGAAAATCAAGTGAAAACTGGAGCTTGTTATAAGCTTGCACCCTATGTGGGGTTAGTGACTTTTGTTTAGGCGCTAGCCTGCAATACAGGATAGATTAACAATATGTATTAAAGGTCTACGAAGCCTATTTATTTATCAGGATTTTGTAACGACCTTATTGCATTCACCATTCCGACATTCACCTTGTACAATCCCATAGAACTCTGGAAATTCTCAAGCACGAACGATGGCCGGCACAAGATTCTTACCCTTCCCCAATGCTGATCTGCGAACAGGACAAGGATTGAGTTTAAGATTTTTAATCATATAATCATTTGCGATAGGGTTGGCAACACTGTCCTTTTCTCTCTATCTCTCACTCACTCTTCTCTCAATTTTGTCCAGAAACAAAAAAGAAAAAAATTGTAAAATGGAACCAAGAGAGAGAAAAAAACACGATTAGGCTGGTTGGTAATGAATGTTATAATTGAAGTCTACCTTAGGCATTGAAATCTTGTAACGAAAAGAGAAAAAGAAAAGCAAAGCGCGCCCCGCTTGGTAAGGATTAATAGAGACGTCTTCATCGGACAACAGTGTAAATTGGTGCCTTGGGAGTAGAAGACAGATATTCTTTTGTTGTTGATAAATTATACTGCTCCCGAAATTACCTGTTCGTCATTCTTCCATTCAAGAAATGCAATGAAAGAGAAAAGAAAAAGCATTAAACCGCGCTACATTTTATAACAAGAAAACCTCTGACAATTTGTGGTGCAAATTAACAAAGAAATTTGGTGTTAATGTACAAAGTCTATTCGCAGCAAAGAGGGTTTTTTATTAAGCGCGCTCGGAAGAATTTGTTATGTGGTCATAGCTGCGTAACTCTTTAAATTGGACGTGGTAGTTTGGGAGGCAGGTGTTATCAGTCGCATACACTTAATTTTAGTTAGCTGTAAAACAATTAGAAGGAAATCAGACATCTATAGAGATATCTCTATCCACCTTCAAGGTAGAGCGATGGGATGCATGTTTTTGTTCTGTACATAACAGGAAAGTCAACATGTAGCAAGCACCCACCTATAGTTACGGTAATGGCATACAGTATGGTACAAAGATGGTCAAACTCCGGAGGTTAGACCTCACCCTCCGATCTAGGGGTGAGGTCGAATGTAGTAGGTCCGTGACGAACTCCGTACTGGAGGATGTGGTTGAGGAAGGTCAGGTCAAAATGGACATCTATGGTATGGTATCATATCTCGTTGCGTTATAAACACGGCACTAGTGTAGTAAGTGGTCTCCTACAATAAAATAGCTTCTTCTGGTATTTGAATGTATATTTTTATATTTATGTGTGGCCTTTTAGGTATCTTAGGCGCAGACCTTGAATAGTTTTCATAGAGATTCTAATTCTTGCGGTCCACGTTAACCAAGCTACCATGTAGAAAAGCATCCACAAAAGTTGTGGACCACAAATTAATGTCAATTTGAGTTACAATATCAAAATTGATCATGAATCACATCTTTAACGCCAGGATTTATTTTTCGTCCAGAATTATTCGTGTTATTGATCACTACTCCAACCTTAGCTATTTTGAAAACATTTTCCCCCACTTTTAAAAAGTTTACAACATATCGGAACTGCAAAATAGCTCACAGCTGTGTTATATTGTTCTTCAGTTGCTTCCATGGTTTCAAACCAATTCTTAAGCTATTATCGAAACTTACTTTAGATCAAATCGAGTTTACATAGATTATCTTCGATCGTAACGTGCATAGATCATCATTTATCTTGTGCTATGTCAGATTTGTTGCAAGCTTATAACAGGGACATGTTTGGGGTTGGTATTATGAGCTTCTACAGTTATCATGTCACGCTCATTGTAAGCTTATACTCTTAACATGGCAAGCATATTGTAACATTATACCCTTATGTCAAGCTTGTTCAAGGTTATACCCTTATCATGTTAAGCTTATTGTAAGCTCATATTTTATTTTCATCTCGAGCTTGCTGTAATCTTATATCACTTTCATGTCTAGCTTCCTTTAAGGTTTAGTCAGATGCTACAAGAAGTCGGTGGAAAGTTTACCTCCTTCCATCGGTAACAATTTCACAAGACGAGTCGGACTAGCGATTTGCCTACCCATCAGCAAGATTGCTACGAAGTTGAACTCGTTTAACTTTCTTGCCACCCTCCTTTACACGTCTCACCCCCATTTTCTCAGAATTCTAGTGTCCAGGCGGAAAAACTGCAATAAATCTTCCTCCCCCGCGATCTTCCCAGTTCCAGATGTTGGCGCACCAAAGGAAAAGATTCAGCTAGACTCTTCTTTTTCTCCCCAGAGAACTACACAATTTCAATTTGTATTGTAAAAATATTAACTATTTTTGTATCATGTGCCATCATAATGTTTTAATATTGCATTTTATAAGAAGGAAAGTGTATATTAGAAAGTAAGAAGAAATGGCATACAGTTACAGAAATATTGTTCTCAACAGTCCATATAAGCAAAAGATTCTTTTATTTTCATCTCGTGGTTATTTTGAGCGCACTCCTTGCCCAAATGATGATCTCAGTTTCACTTTGCCCGTCTGTCCTGACGCAGGTTGGCGCCTCAACCAAAGTAGGTAGAGTGATAGTTTGAATTCAGCCACCTCCATTTACCAGGCCGTTTCTAAACGATTTTATATAGCCTCACTCTTCTGTCAGTTTTGTTTTTGTTGTTGTTGTTCCAATCTAGTAACTCAATTTTAACCCGCTTCCACTACGCAAATCGACTTGAAACTTTGATGTAGGCGTAAGTAATTGTAATGACAATACAAAATTTCGGAGAAATTCCCCCCATTCAACCCACACATCTCCAGGAGGTTAAAAAAATCTTTAACTTAAATTTTAAACTACTTCTATTACTGCAACCGACTGAAATTTTGAAAGCGAACATAGTTTTGATGACGATACATAATTTTGGAAAACTCACCCCTCACGCCCTACTAAAGTATGTCTTTACTGATTAATATTATTATTATTAGAAATAGAAACTACGGCTAATTATTAGAAATTAGAAGTAGTTGCTAAGGAAAGCATGTCGAATTATTAATAAAGAAACATGGATTTTTAAATGAATATAGAAAATGTGCATCTGTGAACCGAGAGGTACCAGTACGTACCTGTACGTATATGCAATTGCACACAATCGAAAACTTTGCGTTCCAGAGGTAGCAGAATTCAAACTAAGTTTTCGTTTCTAATTTTACTGTACTATTCCAATAATTATTAGCATCAAAGTAAAAATTGTTGCTTCGATTTTTTAAAAAAATTGAATTTTTTAATGGAAATGAGATGGAAGTGATACATCATGACTTGTGGTAATTAATATTGAGACGGTGGAATTTAAATATCTTAAATAGCTATTTTAAGGAATATGGAACTCAATTTCTTTCCATTCTAACATTGAATATGTTAAGAAATTTGAGGAAGAAACAAATGTTTTTACATTATCTTATACATAATTGGCAACATGTGTATGAAAACATTCAGTGTATTTTCTATACAATGGAAAATGCACCCTTCAAGTCTCTCCTGACAAAACCTAGGGCTGTCATAAAATATCTATATTCCGAAATCGGTATCGGTATTTTCGAATACTGAAAATTCGGTATCACCAATACCGAAATACCTAATGTTCACACGAGACAGATAAATGGTTATAGAAAACGAGACGAAACAGAGCTCTCGTAACGCAAAGATTACAACTTTCCGAGACGAGACACCCTCTGCACAAGATATTTGCGAGACGAGACAGCCTAAATCTCGTCGGCAACACTAGACATACCAAAAATATCGAAATACCGAACAGTGTTATTATACTAAACAATATAGGAATATTAAAATACCGAATTCTTCTGAAATTTTAAAAAATGAGTACCAATAACTTATATAGAAGGAGTAGCATGGCAGAGCTAAAACACCGAACCGCTATAGCTCAGTGGTAGAGTGTTGGTGTAGAATTCGAGAGGTCGTGAGTCCGATCCCAGCGGCGACCATCCTGAGTTTTTCCAGTCACACCAGGCAAATGCCGGGATGGCGCCTTTAATATAGGCCCTGGCCGACACCTTTCCGAATCCTTTACCCTCCCCTATTCCAACCTGACCCTTAGATGCCTAAAGGTCATAAATAAAATTCAAAGGCAGAGCTGAAACTAGGTCAGTTTTGGTGATCCTGCCTGACTCGGATATAGGTGATCCGGTCTAAAACTTGACCTGGCCTGAGAACTTAATGAGCTCCAGTTTCGTATTTTTCGTGTTCTGGGGATAACACCTCCGTTCTCGGTCAACCCTCAAACGCGAGGAAATAATCTCTAGCCATTGTCCTCGGGTCACGAGAACTAAATCGGGTCACTGGCTCCCATGTATAGACCCAATCCAAAACTTGACGTCGTGTGCTATAAGAACATCATTCTAGTGTTCATTGCAGAGCCAAAATATGTCAAACAACTGTCTGAACACTTAGGACCGAATAATTTGGAATTGAATTTGAATTTTATTTATGGCCTGTAAACATCAAAGGCTCAGACCAGGATAGGGGAGGTTAATTGATTCGGGAAGGTGTCGTCCAGGTCATATGTTGAAGGTGTCATTCCGGTATTTGCATGGTGAGACAGAAATAAAACTAAAAACTGCAGTCAGGATAGTCGGTCGCTGGGATCGAACCCACGACCTTCCGAATGCAACGCCAACGCTCTGCCAATGAGCTACGGCGGCTTGGTATCATAATAACTAAATCCAAATATTGTGTCTGTGAATCTGCGACCGAAATCGCACGAATCCATTTTACCGGATATCCGAAACATCGAAGATCCGGGTTTCGCATCTTCGGGTCCGGGTTTCAGGTATCCGGATCCGAGTTTCGGATCTTCAGACTCGGATCCAAGTGTTGGATCTTCGAATCCGGATCCGAATTTTGGATCTTCGAATCCGGATACGAGTTTCGGATCTTCGAATCCGGATCCGAGTGTCGGATATCCTGATATCCACCATAAAATTCATTTTACCTTTCCCCGCAGTCACATTTGATTTATTTATTGTTGTTATCTATTTTACATTTTTGGTATTTCGATATCTTTCGGTACCGGTACCATTCAGTACTTCCAGACACGTATCTAAAATTAAATTTCGGAGGGGATTAATGGATTTGGAGAGTTCAACTCCAAAGTCAGTCTGGGTGTGAAAGGTACCCAAAATATAGATAATTACGCCTAAATTATACTAT
>JAGDQP010000832.1:0-26256 GCA_022664845.1 Lepisma saccharinum
GACATATCAAAATAATGAAATAAAATTGATATATTTAATATTGTTACATGCTAAATCATGCTAATAAAATGTTCTGAAACATTCTTAGAAATAACTGCTATAAATTTGGAAATACGGTGGTTGAACTGGATCAGAAATTCAAACTAGGGCTTTTTAGCTCATTTTGCTTTCTAAATGAAAAACTGAATGTGGTATAGTATACTTTTCATTCACCGAGTACAGTACAGACATTGCTTGAGCACACATATTACAAGCGACTTAAGGTGAAAGGATTCATGGCAGAAAAATGTAATATGGGGAAAAGGACGGGGGGAATTGAAGAAAGACGCTGCTGCTAAGAGACCAGAAAAACGTGCTTCCAGCTCCACGTGGTTTTAAAAAAATTGGTATCCACCCCTTTTCAATCAGAACGCAAGCGTGCTGGATAACAGACAAGACCAGCAAATACCAACACATCACGCCATCTGTTGATAACGGCCTGAACTAATGGCAACATAAAAATTGTGTACAGATGTCGTTTTAATAGTACATATATCGAACGGATAGGTAGCGCTGTGATTCATTTCCGCACGAAAAGTTGTAAAAAAAAAGTTGTTAAACTTGGCACACATGGCGCTTCAATCGTCGCTAATCATCTCTGAATGAAGGACGGTTTATCCAGTATTGACCCTTTTCTCTCAATAAATAAACGAATGCTCCTTTCCGTTACGTATCCGTGGTGCAAAAGTCAATCTTAGGCAAATTATATTTATTTCTTCTCCCACCTTGCAGGAAAGTGGCCACGGTAAATCTTTACGATTATATAATATACATTTATTTACAGTAATAAATAAAACGTTTTTGAACCTTCAATCATCAGAAGAACGTGAAATTGTCTTATACAATGCAAAACTTTATAAAGACCCCAATGTGGTCATATTTATATTAACCTTTTATTAGTAATATATTCATACATTTATAATTTCACTTTAACGTATCGTAATAATATCTCTACCTGTAGCAAAAAATGTTTTTCAAAGAAAATTTATTGGAAACAATATTTGTGAAAGACAAGCATTACTTGATTTTATGGATAAATTGCGAAACCGATACACAATATCGATATTCTAGTTTCTAATATTACTTTTGCAAAGATGTTCTGGTATCTTATGAAATTCAAAATTATTGTTTTGCAGTTGACGTTTTTTATTTACTAACATTACAACTATGTTGAACTTGCTTTTAGTGGGAAATTGAGGCCAATGCTGTGTAGATGCTTTTATTAGTTACACTGTAATCTAAATCTTGTAGAAGTAATTACATTATAGCATAAATAGGGCTTAATAAAATTTGATGTTAACTCATCAAAATTAGACCCCTTAAAGAAGGGGAGGAATATGTTGGGGGAAAGATTTATTTATTTCTCGTCTTGAAAGAATATTTGTAATACGATAGGAATTTCTTTGATATTTGTAAATCTAATACTAATAATTCCCTTCTTATACAGACTAAATCTTCAGATTATCATTTTCTGATCTCGTATGGAGAGGGTTAGCCGGTATCTTAGACATTTCCTTGAGTCAGCAGCGATACATCTTCAACGTATTCGCGCGACACGCTTAATGTGTGTTGCCAAATCTTGCCGCTAGGTGACAGCACAACCTAATGTCTCTACGTCTCTAGAAACGTCTTTCTCGGTTGGTAAGTTGTGTGTTTTCAGGCGTCCAATCGGAAAGCAGGGCGGTACTTGTGAGTTCAAAAGCTTGAATTTGTACCCTCATCACGTCTCCCTCTCTCACTTTTTTTCTTTCTCCCTCACGCTCTCTCTCTTTCACTAACTCACACTCTCTCCTCGCTCTTTTTTTTACTCCTACCTCTTTCTCCCGCACAAACACACACACACATTTCTCCCTCATCTCTCCGGGTGCCTCTACATATAACCCACTCCACTAACAATCTACATTCTCCTTCCCCAGGGTCATCTTCTTTCTCGCTGCTTGGAACAGGTTGGACAGCCCCCGTGACGCAAATTGTTTCAGTTTATGTATTAATATTGTGCCAACAGTCAACCGACATATCACTTATTTTGAAAAGATTAATGAAAGTATTTTTGAAGACTTGTGAAGAAAAACTTAGTAGGATTGTAACGGCTGTATGAAACTCTTAAGTTTCTTTCTTCTCGTCTTCCTCTCTCTCCTTCTTCTGGGCTGTTCTTTTAAAAGAGAAAACTACGTTCCAAGAACCATATATAACGATAGAAATGAAAAGGTACTTTTAACAGCCTCAGCCAAAAGAAAATAATATTTCAACAAGGTTTCTTTGATGACAGGGAAATTTTGGCGAAATAGCTGATGCCTTGCAGGCGAATAAGGGGAAGACGTTGCGTCCTTTAAACCTAGGAAGATCAAAGGGAAAGTTAGTCCTCTCTCCCCCTATTAACGAAAAGAAAGGCAAAGTGTAAAGAAATTAGACAATTGAAGAACAAGGGTATATCAATATAATTAATGATATCACATAAGGCGAATACAAGAATAGTCGAAAAATTACGAACAATTGTTACTAAGTTGAATGTAAGTAAGGAAGTCTACCGCAAAATTTGCACATGTAACTCATTTTTTTTATCAAGTATTTGTTTGAGTAAAGGAATCTTTAGTACGTTGAAAAGAAATACAATTGGTATTCTCCGGCAGCAACGAAATTTATTTGAAGACACACTATCAATTTCTTCTACGTATTAAGTTGAGGACAAAATTAAAGAAAGTGCTCAGATTTATATGCTGTGTATTTTGATTTTAGCTCTAGCAAAATAAATTAATAGGTTAATTTCGCTTATTGATAAATTGGTTTCCAATGTACCGATACAAACAAATGCAAAATATGAATGAAGTTTTGTTTTCTGAAGCACTCAACGTAACCGCAGTACATGCTGCCACCTATTGAACAATAGCTGAACTACGTACTGATGTGAAAAATGCGATCGTATTGGATGTGTGTATATCGTATAACATGGATTGCTCATATTATATATATACAAAACTCAATAGAAAACAGTTTTTTTTTCAGATTTCGTGGTTATATGATAGGGAAATTTTACGAATTCAGGGAAATAGTATAACGAAACTAAAATTATCAATATACCATGGCTTTTGATCTATTTCGAGTCTGTTCATATATCTGTTTATCTAAGCAGATACACTACAATATTCCACAAAACTAGGATAGTAATCCCTCAGGATCTCTCTTTGAAGGAATCTATGTTATATAAATATAGCTTTATTTTCATATAACTAACAAATAATCGATACAATTTTCTGTTATAGTAAATGTCAGTTTACACTTATCTACACGAAACGTTTAATTATTTTTTGTATATTTTTAAATATAATGAATATTTGAATTAAATGTAATTTTGTAAACAAAATTATCTATAATTTGCCCAAAAACATAAATATGAAAATCAGTTCAGATGAATTTCTTTGTGTTCCGTGGTTGCACATAGATGGCAAATGTGTTGCTATGTATATAAATGCTTTCTTTAAACTGACCTCGGTAAGTTACACAATGATACGTACATATGTAGTTACTTCAGTTTCGCAGCTGATAACAGGACAAACATATTTAAAATACAGCTCTGATATTGAGTTTGAAACCTACAGCACAGTTAGAAGTTAAAAATAGACGTTTACACCTTTTGGTATTTAAGTTCTAAGAATTTTATGGTAATAATAAAAAAACTAATATTAGATAACGATTTTGCAATGTCAATAGCTGTATTACTTTCAATATAATTATATTATAATTGTCCTTAAGTACTGATTAGCTCTGAGGACACTTTCTATAATCTGAGTTAATGTATGAAGTTTCATGTAATACTGAAGGCCAATGTGAATTCGATATTCCGGATTATAAATAGGTTTATCGATTCAGAACAATATTTCAGCAAACGGTAAATGCTACTTTCACTACCCGTTTCTCGAGAGTATATCTGCTTCCCCAGTGCATATAATGCTAGTACAATAAACATATTAATTATTTACAATGCGTAACGATAAAGTGAACGATAATGCATTTATTGGATAATATTAAGCAAATTTATAGGACATCCACTGAGTTGAATAATAATCATTTGTATAAAACCCAAAACTGTATAGAACTACTATTAGGTGAATATATGTTTTATTCTTTATCGTTCAAGACTAGAAGCCATAGGCCCTCGGATTAGCCGAGTGGATAGCTCGCCGTATTTCTGATTCGTGGTCATGATATATCAACTCGTCTGAGGATATTACGCCTCAGAGACAACTTTGAAATCAAATAATACCTGTGCTCTCCAGTTAGTTCAAGATGTAAACAACGATTAACTCTGTAAAAATAATAAAGCCCCAACAGCTCTACACATACGGATTAAAAATATTACGTTAAAGCTGTGAACAGCTAATTAATATTATATATATAATCATGATATCTGATAGAAATATTTAGTATGAAGGAAAATTATAGATTTACATTACCTGAATATATTACTACAAATTTCGTCAGTCATAATAGGAAGTCGCATAGTAGAATTTTAAAAAAAGAAAAGATGTTTCTTGAAGTGGGTATATAAATGACCACATTCCCAGAAAAATGATATAAAATAATTCGCGATAACATAAAGAATATTTAGTCTCTGGTAAGGTTAAGTTTACTTGCGACAGCAATCATAAACATATTGAGAGACAAAAAAAAAAAAAAAAAAAAAAAAAAGGGGTGTTAATTATGCTAAGATGTAACTCTTTGGTTCTGCAATATATTTATTGTACAATGATTTCGGAAGAATCTTAAACGTAATTTCGAGGATTTACTGTTGAGATGAGAATGGCCTTATTAGCAAGACTATAGAAGAATAAAAACGAAGTTATTAATTTGCGCAATGAATATGTCTTTTGTTTAAGACACGATTCATTGTAATCTTTACTGCATGAGGACACATTCGAACACAATAGAAATGTTGAAACAGAGGCAACTTTAAAACACGTAATGAGTTATGGTGACTTCATATCACTGGTGACACCAGCCCAATCTGTTGTCAGTAACAAGAAGCGTTATTTGAACATAGCTTTTATAAGAGAATTACTCGATTTGTGTTAATGTTGTTGGCGCGTGCTCTGATTGAGTTCATGCAACAGGTGTGTTTACAAACAGTGATTTGGCAAAACGGCATTGAATAGGTCACAATACGAGCGATCAATAACCAATCGTGTCGCTTAATGCCGAAAGCCATTAAGTTTCCTGTGGTACAACAACACACACACAAAATCCACATACACGATGAAATGATCACACGCCAATAGCTACTAAATAATGCAGAACGTAAACAGCGTTTTATGAATGAAACGGCTACCAGAGATGAACAACATGAAGAATCAAAAACGTAATATTTTAATTGAAAATAATATTAACACAAACTTGGGTATTTAACGTAATACACATAACAGTGTAAAAATAATTATACACGAGATGGAGCTTTCTCTAAGATGTGAATTACATTTTTTTATTTTAAATTTTCATGTATTATTTATTTATATTTATGAACATTTTACATTATACATAATTTATGTAAATTTATAATAGTCTGTACATGATGTTTAGAAATTTAATGCAAGCAGTAGGCCTATAAATTTATAGAATAAATTTGTAAGTTTATTGTCATTGTAACTGAAGTCATGACAATGAATTATTATTAGTATGTTGATGGGTAAATTTCGAAGATGATGTATTTGAAAATAAGAAGAAATGAAATTCCAATGTATCAAATGATCCATTATTCGACATTTTACCATATCAACTGTTCTGTACTTTATAAATTTTCGGGAACTTACGTGCAACGAGTATTATTACTACACGCTGCAGACTATTCAGACAAGCTTTTCTCGACTTTGCCAGACATATGCAAGAATTGTATGTGAATAAATGGACTGGGTGCTGTCTTTCTCATTATCCTGCAGCTACTTTGAATCCGAAGCAACATGAAATGAGATGCTTTTCCCGTAGCAACATATTTAGGCCTACGTTGAGTTTTCTTTACATTAACTGAGTTTTGAAAAGTGCTTTTACTGATGTAACTATATTCAATTAACTTCTTGGTGATTGAACAACATTTAACCCGCTCCCTCATGGGAAACAACTAATTCTCTGTTTTACTTTTGTTCGATTTCTTAAACGCGAAGTTTTACATGGCATAGTGTACTTCCAGTAATTAAATATTATCCTCACCCGAAGTTAAATAAACATTCAAAATAAATTAATTTTACATAGCTGGAAGGTATTGGTAACGGACGTAAAATTATATTAAATATAGGAATATATATAAAAGGAAACGGAATTGGACCTGGAAAATTCGCTTACGAATGTGTGATAAACGATACAAAGGAAAATGTATTCCGCCCACTTGATTTCTGTTTCGTCTTCGACATACAGTGATTTAAATTAGTAGCCAATAATCTACTTCTTAGAATAGTAAATAAAATGAAAATGGTTGGATAAATTATTAAAAGATGAATTAATGTAAAATATATAGTAGATGCCAATATAGTAGATATCGAAATTAACAATGTAAACGTTTCGGGTTTCTAGTATTAGCAACATAACGCCCCTCATTTTTGAAATAGCTCTTCGTCAATTTATTGGATATATTGTTTGTGAAGTTCCGAATGCAATATGGAAATTTGTGAATAATGGGAATTTAAAAAAAAATCCTTAGTAAGATAATATATTTTTAAATAAAGGACAGGAAACAACATAATTTATTATTTAAATTGATATATTATGATCCAAAGCTTATTCTCTACTTTCTACTTTACCATCAGTATGATATTTAAAATAATACTGTCAAACATGTTGGACTAATAAATTAGAAAAATATTTTGAAAAACGTTAATAGTCTCCCTTCCTGTTAAAATATTTTTGAAAACAATTATATGGACCTAGAAGTGTAGGCAATACGTAGAATATGTTTAGTCACCTATTTCCAGATTTTATTTATTTCAACGTTATATGTTAAATTGCATTTAATTACGTAGATTGTTTTATTATAGAAAAGTGATTATAAGACATATTGCCGCAAATTTTACTTATGCCTGTTTCTCGTTATAATATATAATGACGATATACTTTTGTTTCTGACTCATAGCTTTGTTTCTGATCGACTTTTCCTTTTGAATCTTAGCTAAATTAGAAACAGACACAGATTACAGCATGTACAGGGAATACTCATTTCTGTGTTTTTTATTCGTGTAACTTGCTCAATAACTTGGAGTTATAATATTTAATTTTAAATAAGTAGAGTGGTCAGAACGAATTTCTCTAGAGTATTAAAACATATGTTTATTTGATAAGTAAAGAAGTAATCTAGTTTTACTGGGTTTAACAAGAAGTTTGCGTAGATGAATTTCTCCTGACAATATTCTTCATATATTTGAGAACATTATAATATTTTAATTCTGACCACGATTTTTACTAACTTAGAAAGCGAATAAATAATCCTTGAATCAAATTGCTAATATAAAAATGATTTTAAATTAATTACTTGGAACACATTTTAGTGCATAGCAAGTCAAAGAAAATACAGTTCTCTGGGCATTCTTTGGTGAATTATAACACTCGATTTTTTTAAATTGAATAAGATACTACTTACACAAACTTCCAGTATTTTGGTCATTGATTTTTTTGTTAAACCATCATAATTTTTTAAATCAATTTTTGTGAACTGACATTATAATTTTATTAATTGAAAAATTGCATTATTTTTTTTATAAAATTAAATGTAATACTTTATTGAAACTACTAGACCAGAACTATTTTCTTATGGTGATTTAAGAAACACATTTTCACTTAAATCTAAGGGAAACAAGTAAACATTTTTTTTTCAAAATGCAGAAGTAGTAATATATTTTGGCGCTTTATTTTTATACTTGAGGAATACATAAATTAGTTAAACCAGACGAAACGCTATAAAATGGTAGAATATAAGTACATTGACGGAAATAATATCTCTCAGAAATCCTGCGAATTCGTTTCAAGGAAATGGCATGGGAACTGGAAGAAAATTTCTGTTGTCCTTTTCTAAAACTCAGGTTTCTTGTTAACATGGAACCCAGTGTAATTTCTTCACTCTGGAGCTTGTGTAGAAAGTTTTATTATATCTTGACGTACTTCGTCTTGTTCTTGGGGTTTTCAACACTCAAATCTTCTTATAATAGCTCAGAAAATATTCAGGAAATTTTCACTTATATTGTAGTCTAAGGTCTTAAATCAATCTAAACTATTTTCCAATTGGGTTCACGGGTTTACAAATGTTTATTGTTTGTGAGTTTATGAAACTGTGAACCAACAAGATTACACTCATCTCAAATGATCATGAAATTTCTAAGGAATATTGTCATTCGATACTGTAAATAGACTAACTGAATGTCTTGTGGTATTAACGGTAAAACTGCTATAAATTGAACATTTTGTAGAAACGGATCCGTTTAAAAAATTTGAAATCGAAACCCTTGAACACAACTAATTTCAACACATAAATATCTAATAAAACAATGTTATCTTCATAAGCTAAATAACTTGTTTGACATGTTTTAACGATGCCGGGATCTTCATTTTACAAACGAAAGAAACTATATTATTTCCTAATACCGTTGAGGAGATCAGTGGAAGAAAAGTTTAATCAAATCATATTTTCGTTGATTATAATTTATTTACACTTGCCGGGCATCTGTTAACAATCCAATTTTCTACTGTTGGGATTTTTATTAAGTTTGGATGATCCTGACAACTCATAGTAATACACTAGGTTGTGGACAGATGTCAGAAAAATGCAAAGTAATACGGAATTAAATTTTATTGGCTACATAAAGTAGTTAAGTTCTTTAGTAACACCTCTAAATTAGGTTATCACTACTAATTAAATTAGGGTAATCACTGTAAATAAGGGTTGTGTAATTTTCTAATAAGCACCTTATTTCTAACCACGCGATTTGCGCTAAAGTTTTACGAAAGTGAGACTTTATATAATACATCAGGCACTTTGTAAATAAAGTAGTGATTTAAGATTTTCAAAGCTTTGTCTTTTTTACAATCAACTAATATATATATATACTTAGGTTCTATACATACGAAATTGTCTCAACCTATGATTTTAAAAATATAAATTCACAAAATTATAAGTTACTCACAAAGAATTACTTCTCTGTTGAAGAGAAAAACAATCCACAATTCAAATAATGAGGAACTATTTTCGGAATTATGTCATTTGTATGTTCCACGCCACTTCCTATTTCAGCGGCCTGAATAACTGTAACCAAATACTGTCTAAACATTCAAATCAAAATGCTACTCCACATTTCGTGTTCAGAACATAACTTTACCTGAGCTTTTCTCTGTTTGAAAAAAAATATTTTTAAAAGACTCTGGGATTAAAATTGAAGAACTGAATTGAAAAATTCCCAAGTCCACTTTTTTCGTATGTGTATATTTTCTGCTCTTTGGTATCTATGTTCCAAGGGTTATCCACTAGGATAAATATTACATGCTAATCCTACAACAGAAACCCATTTTAATTCAAAATACTTTCCCCTGAATAGGATAACATACGAAAACCTTGGATTGTTTTTCGTTCCTTCTGAAAAATATACTCCGGTGGACTTGGGATGCTTTTCAATTTAGATCTTCAATTTATGTATAAAAAGATAAACGCAAAATAACCACTACAAAGTATAACAAGAACTAGTCACACAAAATCAACTAACCTAACCCTCATGGTCGAGGTGCTAACGTCTCGTACTACAGATCTGTGGGTTCGAACCTCTGCGGCCCACTATTCTGATTGAGATTTTCCAAGGTTTCCATCAGTTTCAGCAGTAATTAAATGCCAGTATGGTATTTAGGTAAAGCTCTGGCCGATACTTTCCACATCCATTGTTTTTTCCATTCAGGTCTGTGTCAAACATACCATGAAGAAGTTAAAATAAAAAAAAAAAATATCAGAAATCCCTACATACTTTCTAATTTACTGCAGTGTTCGTATTGCCGGGAGGGTGGTGCCGGAGAAATTTTCTGGTGGCTGAGGATTTTATCCTCGGTTTGATTCAAAATGCCATCAAAACAGGGATAAACAATTGTAGTTCTACGTAAACAGTTAGTGGGTATATACACTTACAAGTAACCACTAGTTTTATGATCCTCCCTTTGTTGTGTATAATAAATCGAACTCTCTGTTACTGTAAGTATAAATATCTCTCTCTGACATAAATCTCAGCAATAAGGTTTTCTAATTAGGGTATGTAAGGTTCCCATTCTTAGTATTTTGATGTTTAATTTTTGAGTAGCCTTATTTTAACGATTCCTTACACGGTTAAAAATTTAAAGATTTGTCTAATATAAGGTTTTTACACAAAATTAGTAACTTAATACACACCCGTAAAAAAATAAAATAACCTTTAACAACCATAAGCTGGCAGAATTGAACAATACGAACAGAACGTATTTTACCACTCATTAAGAACCTTGCGTTCTCAAGCGGGAAGACCGCGAACTTCTAGCATAATATATAGGATTATGCACACCTTTTTTTCATTTCTATTCGTTATGGTTTTACTATTCAAAAACTCTCTGATGCCAATTTCCTTTCAAACCTAAATTAACGTTAGCATACGACTGTAATGGAGATAACAAAACTCGTATGTTTTTATTCTGATTTTGATAAATAGTCAGAGACATTTCTAAGCCAGTTATAAATCATATAAAGGTCGATAGTTGTTGATATATCAGCTGTTGAGATACTATTATGTAGATATATATACATAGATTGTTGACTTCTTAAAATCCTTATGTGTTTCTAGGCTCTTATGTAAATATAAGGAATGAAAAATTATAATCATTTAATTTTCAATCAAGAATAATGAATTTGGAATATTTACTTAGCTGTTTTTATAAAGAATCGTGAAACTGGCTTAACTACCACGAGAACTGTCACGATAAATGTAAATGTATATTTTAATCATTGATATTATAATATGAGGTTTGTAGTGGTGCTTGTTACAGGGAACGTATCAAAGAAAGTGTCCAGTCTTATGTGGATCTAATCCGTGGAGTCAATAAATGAGTGATGATTAATTATTTTGTATTCGTCTGATATCTGTTGACAGTCTTGTAAACATCGTTACAGTATTATTACTGTATGTATCACTGCTGTGAATATGTAAACGCTATGCCGATAATTAACATTTTCAATATTCCTATAGAATAAAATATTGAACTGAATTAAAACATGTGTAATACTTTCAACATTAATTCAAATTATCTAATCAATTATTATATACAATTTATTTTTGTTGCAATTACTAAAACGTTGGCACAATTTCTGGGTAACAGGGGAATGCCGTTTTTTTTAAATATTTTGGAATAGGTTAAAAAAATAATTATTTTAAAATTATGCAAGATTACGTTGAAAAAGTTTCATTGGACTTTTACCATGAACAAAATTATTAAGGACTTGACTTATTGCGTTGTGCTCGACTGGATCAGATAGAAAGCAACAAGCCACTATTAAGATTTTAAAAGAATTTCAATGGGAAATTTATTTGTAAATATATATCTTAGTTTTAACTACCATATTTGTACGCAATTGCTAAAAGATTTAACTTACTGGATATTATGTTTGCTTATATAAGTACATGCGAGTACTTTTCCTGTTTCCTTTTAACTATGAAGAATGTAGAAATGAGAGGATGTTGTAAATTGCCGAAGGAAGTGAACATTCTGTAAATGTCAAACGCACTATTGTAAAAACATGCAAGATAGATAATATGTTACTTTCTGTCCTGGTTGGTAATAATTTACGTTTATAGTGCAAGGATTCTCTTATAGTCGTAGCGATTTGCTAGTAGCGTAAAAGTTTTCTTCTTAATTTGGCGATGTTTTTCTATCTTCAGTGATTCGATCCAAAGATAACGGAGCCAATTTACGGATTACGAGGCAAATTTCCCTCCTTGTCTTGTTTAATCATAAAAAAAGTTATTGTGTTTTCTCAATGACTTCAAATGAAAGTCATCTTGTCAAGTAACTAGATTAATGATGTCGGGTTTTGGGTGAATAACGAGCATATTATATTTTTTCTTAACTTAGTCAATCTTACTATAATCAGAGTAAATATCCATTCTAAGACGAAGACCTGATTGTAAAAACTTAGATGTCTTATTACTGAGATAAATTATATCAATCGCTTTAAGAGTAATATGCGGAGATAATCTTTTTGCGAAATTGAATAGAATTCGGTACTTATGGTGAAATGTTATTTGTTACTTTTTGGTCTCATACCACTCATTACATTATGTATTAGCACATTTTAGGTAAAGACAGTCAAATTAAATTATCATGGGTATTACTTGCAGAAAACAAATTACGTTTGTAATCTGAGGATTGGAAGGCTGATGAAGATCAAATGCTAGATCATGAAGATCATTTTATTTCTTTGCTTTGCTGGTATTTTATCTTAATCTTCGGTCTGGTAAGCACGTTCTATGGTCTTCTTCTTGTAACATAGTTAATTCATTTTGTATTCTCTTAATACACAAGTAAGTTTAATTTATTGCATTCTTGTCTTTTGGCTTATCAATTATTTTAGACTTCCACGTAAAATAAGATAGTTTATATGAACTTGTTTTATTTGAAGATAAATTCTTTCCATCTTTATATAGAGATGCTAATATTTCCTAAAGCTATTTTTTATTTTGTTAAAAAACAACAACATAAATTCGTGTCTAACTCAGGACATTTTCGAAATCATTAATTACATATTCTGAAATTTTGAAAGCGTGTACGTTTTTGCTTTTCTTGTTCAGACTTTCTTTTCTACATACTTTCAGGGATTTTCTAGTCCTAATATATTAGATGATCTGTCATGATAACATCTTATACACAAAATATTTCAAGTCTCAAATTTTTCCTCTTTACCCACCATTTTTGTGTTTACACTTTAACCTTCATATGTATTGACTAATGAATCATATCACTGAAAAATGCTTTCCACTTTCAGTTACATCAACTTCTCAGTGTTCTTAACCATTCTATCTTACTTCCCTATGTCTACGCTATTTCCTTTTGTTGTCTAAGTAATGTTCCTTATCGCTGTTCCAAGCAGTAAGCCATATTTCTATGAATGTGCCATACACGATTTTTTACAACTACCATCGTTGCTTGGGACTTTCGAAATACTGATTTCTTCATTTCGATCCACTTTCCATTTTTTGTCTTAAGTGGAATATGTAATAGTTATTTGGTCTCTTAAGAAGATTAGTCTTATCGTATAATGCAGGTATTTATATTTGAGATTTTTAGATCTGAAGGTAGAGGTACAGTACTTTTGTTGCCACAATTCTTGAATTGTTAATCATGAACATTATTATAATAGTTTTGATCACACTACAAACATTATGTTCCAGCTGCATCTTCATAAAGTGACGCAGTCCCTTTTGGCCATAACCAAAGTTCTAGGTGGAAATATGAGCACTTAAGCTAATCATTATGTTTTGGCATCCAAGTCACTCTGCAGTGAGAAATAAACAAACTTATTTCAAGATTACCAGCATTTTTAATAAGCATGTTCAGTAATTCTTTATAATACAATCCTTCGTTAATCCTCCGAGAGCAAACCATAATATGTATTTTTAAATTTTATTAAACAAAACTCTTGAAGAAAAAAGACAATACATCATTTTAATTCATTTTACTGGACGCGTGTTACTTTAGCAAATAATTATGTCTTATTTACAGCTTAACATTACAATTCAAACTTCTCAATCTTATTATATTTGTAGAAAATATCGAATAATTTTATTAGAAACAGTGAGATTTCGTATACGTATTAGAATTTAAGGTAATCACACTAGAGAATAACAGATGTCTACATTCTGGAAGGCATTACACTTTACATAAAAAATATGTGAGGCATATTATTTTCTAAAACATTCGCTTATCATTTGTTCTGCAAATTAAAGTTGTTAGTTGAAAGAAAAAGTCCACAAAAGTATTGCATTAATTTGCAAGTTGTAATATGCTATAATCAGATACATGTAAGTGATTGAAATGTTATAACTGATAAGTGACGAACAAAAACCATAAACCATCCGGTTGACATAAATATTCTTTCGCCAAACTTGTTGTCGATTCTTAGGTGTGCTCAATCAAAATTTTCTTCAATATGTCGTACCCAAAGAAGCAGCAAGAGAAATCTGTCAATAATAATTATCGCTATATCACTGATAATAAATAAATAATAATAACAACAGTATAAACGTAAACAATAGTGAGGTTAGGAACCTTAGTTATAATACAGATATTTGTAAGCATTATTTTGACATTCTTAGGCAATTTAAAAGGTTTGTCATTCTCTCAATAATAAAATTGAAAACTTCTTGGAATCACTCGACTACTTGATGTTTTCAAGAATTATGTTTGAATATGTTTAGCAGTCTACTAGGATGTTATCGAATACATTTGTAATATAATCCTATAAGCAACCTTCAGATCTAATGAATGATATTATGAAACTCGCAACCCTCCTCAAAAATCATGTGCTGCTTTTAGAGGACAAGGAGAATTAATATCTTGATAACATTCGAAGTGCTTAGAAATTATCGTTTTCAGCCATTTGAGGCGGTCAATATTTAGTAATTTGTTTCCTAGTATTTTTTTTATAATCTAAGTTTCTCTTCCTAATAAATATGTAGTGACGAACTGATATATCCTTTAGTTAACATATTATCAAAGGTATTCTGTATCAAAGCCAAAAAGAACAGTGCTCCTTATAAATATTATTTTCTTTAACAAAATGCATTATTCTCCTCTCAATCGTACTCATCAGAATGTTATTTATAAACAGCCATTTTTGGAGAAAAATTTTGGCTTTAACTTACTACTTATTATTTCATAACAGATGAGTAATAAAGAGTCATTCTTGGAGAACAAACTTTTATTTTTGCTTTCTATTTATGATTCAAGAATAGTAAATGGCAACGATCATATCTTGGAGAACAAACGTTTGCCTTACGTCTTTTTATTTTGTAGGTAATAGTTATTTAGTAACTATTTGTTATTTTGAAGGTGACTGGTAACGGATAAATAATGCTATGTATCAATAAAATAAAATGTGTTTCACTACCTTTAAAAATACAAATGCTTGACAGTATTTGATTCTTTTTAGCCATCAGTTTTTATGCAGTAAATTACATTTTACAATTTCGTATAAACGACAAAGCGAAGATCAACTTTGCCATCTACTGACTGACAATGCTAAAATTTAGTTTGGATTTTCCTGAGTTGGGATTTTATATACTATGGCTCCTTATCGTGTTGACCATTCACATTTATCGTGCTGTAACCTACATAAAAATAATCTAACATTTAATCAATCGTTGCAGTGAAAGTTTGCAAGCTCTTAACTGTGAATGTTACAATTAAATATATCTAAGCAATAATAGTGAACCTAAAAATTCTACAAACTGTATCATTAACCCTGTTGAAACTTTCGTTAATTACTCCTAACTATAACATCACATTGCATTTTGGTAAATATATCTCAGCATAACAGAGATGTGTTCATGGAAGCCGTAACATATCTTACAATATGATGCATGAGGCATATTTGAATCGTCAGCTAGAAAAAGAAAATAAACATAAAAAATAAAAGAGATAAGTTTTAATGCCGAATATTAATTACTAAATAGATAGGAAACGCCAGTTCGAAGTAAAATATTATTTATGAAATACACCATCTATTTCTTCCAACTGACACTGGGAATCTATTCGTTGAGGAAGATTTGACGATAAAAACTGACTTCACCATATTTGACGTTGATTTCTTAGTAGCAACTTACGATTCATTTATGTGTGTTTCCTTGAGCTTTACAATGTTACCGTTAATAATACTACTTTTTATATTGTGCCGTATTGAGATTAATTATTTTGTAGTATTTCCCGTTCTGTATTCTTAGACTAATCATTATTGTAGAGGGCTTCTTCGACTATTTCGCTACAAATACGTACGCTATAATGATCACAAATAAATTAGGTTTCCATTCAGTACATAGCGTAGTAAGATTTCTTCGATTTCATATTGTAGAACTTTCTATTATTAAAATTTTAATCGATGTTAGGTGTACATGTCCTATTCATGTTTGCTGATATCTATAACATATTAGGATTTCGACTCAGTGGTACACCGAATCTTCAAACACTGAAGCAAATCGAATACAAAGGGTAGATAGAGATGAACCTTGTGTACGTGATTTGTAAGAAATAATTTGTTGAAATTCCTGACTACTCGTTAACCAAATAAACAGCTTTACAGTAGTAAATGTTATCATGCACACATAACCCAGCCATCTATTGGACTTCAAGCTAGTCCTAGTATTTCGAAAGTAAGTATGTATGTAATACTTAACTTTATTGTTTTACGAGATATTTCGGTTCCAAAACTTTGAACAACTATCAGCTTTCTTAATCATAGACGGTGTAGCTGATTCCAAAGTCCAAAGTTACTAGACTGGCCCATATAAAAATAAAGTTTAACAAAGATTTTACAATCAATTAAATGTTAATAATTATTTAATTAAATAAATAAGGAGTGCTCAATATAATGATCATATTTAATATATGAAGGCTTTACAATTTTCCTAGGCACAATTCTTCTTTCAATTAATTATTCGATGTGATTTAGCTACTTCAACGATAGTTTAAAAACCCAGGGTTTCTTTAGATCAGCTTTACTTTAATACTCCTAATAATATTTGAGAGAAATTTCAAAACAAAGTTATGAAATGTAGTGATTCTTGCTGTGTGTAATAATGATAATATAAAAAATAGTATAAATAATAATTATTTACAAAATTTCCTATCAACCTATTAGTCAATGTACGTTAAAAAACATTCGTAATTTGCCAAAAACATTCGAACATTACTATACTCCCACGAACGACATACTTAAAATGAGTACCATGAGAAAATAATTAAATTTAAATTCACTTATTCAGAGACAAAAACATTCGTGTAACGGATTACCTATACAAGTAATATGTTTCTTGCACTTGACTTCTGGTTTTCTGCAAATTTTCCAAGCTTTTAAACGAACAAACAATAAAGCATAGATATTATTTATAAATTCAGATGTAATTTTATATGATTCGTTCATAACATATTTTTACATAAAATTGAGTTTCTTCAAGACCGAATATGTTTGAAATTGAAATATGGTACTTTTTCGTAAGATAAAAAGAAGCTCCGTTTTCGGAATGTGTAATTTAACAGTACCGCGTTCCTAAATTCTATTGGCTATTAATGCTATAATTTTGAGAACATTGTAGCATCAAGAACGTCATTACTCGGATATATATTTTTTAACACTTTAATACTTTTTAACACTTGAATATGAAAATCTAGTTTTTCATTGTTATTTTATAATAGTTTAATCCACTAACAGCTTAACTAAATCATCTAAAGAAGTAAGGACTAAAAAACTCGGATATTTAAATACATTGAAAATACTTAATTCACTTTTTTAAAACACAGTACGCATTTCCTGTTACAGTAGCCTTTATTCTAGTACATACCACTACATAAATGACAATATTTGTATCAATAAGAAAAATCAGTTAATTCAGAAAATTCTTCTGGTATTCCTTCCTTACCCTCTTAACACCTGTGGATTCTTAAAGAAAGATGCCAGCAGAAAATTCACGCAATATTGTGCTGCCATCTGAACAGCAACTTCTTAAAGTATGTGAAAGAGTAAAGTATTTTCATTAGTAAACTCTGTATCAGATTATACATTACAGATACACTTAACAAAAACAAGCAATGTTAAGAATTATGAGGTGTCAGTACATACTACTTCTGTTTTTATTGTTTTAAAAATACTTGAAAAAATGACAACAATAATAAAATTTTATAAAGCTATCCCAATAATTGAAAGATTTACAAGGGAATTAAAAGGTTGGTTTACCAATACTTTAACTGACAAATCATAATAAAACTTCTTTACGGATTTCCTTCAATATTACAATATAAATTATGAAATATATTTAATAGAATATATTTGATTGAAGTACCAGCTGATACTCACAAGGAAACTCAACTACGTATAAATAATTTGAGAAAAAAAAATAATGCTATATATATTTATGGGAATGACATTTACAAAATTCTAGTTTTCACTTTTTGGTTTGTCTATTTTACTGGCCAATACATTTTTGGCGCCACCTTCAAAACCGTTAGCACTACTGGCACCAAATATATCAACAGGTGATACCCAAAAATCCTACGTGCTCACCAAGTGTTAATATATCAATTTTTATTGTATATTAGAACCAGAAATATCGAAAACTCTACAAAAGCACCACAATTTTGCTGCCTCAAGTTTCTGTTCTCGACTCCGCGGAACCTTTTCGATCTACAAGCTCCAAAATTTACGAACTCGATTTTCCCAGTCTTAATAAACTATCAGTAATTATCAAATTGATATCTTAATTAGAGATATAATTTTTGATATCCAAAACATGTATAGAACATGTAAAACATATCATTTTTGTTTTCAAGTTTTATATGTAGCATTGAAATACAGTAAACGTGTAGTACTATCTGGTATCAGGTCTCAAATTTGGTACTTCGAGCTCAAGTAATTTCCGCGATGAGCATAACTTGGAAATTCAGTAAACGAAACCGAGGAGTGCTTATTGAGAAATAATATATTCAAATATTGGAATAGTGATATTATCCCATGATTCAAAATCACTTTTGAAACGTTGAAACTGCTACTTTCTATAGAATGTATCTCGCTTTGGTATTTTGTACTAAAAAGTATTTTTCAATTTTTTGTACTCTTGGACTAATGCCCTTTTATGCCTTTCAAATATACACAGTTCAAAAATAAATTTGAATACCTTTTCAACATCGTAACGACACTCTTCATTCTGTATATTATTTCTTTCTGATAAATTACAAACTTTCCTATTTGTGCACTTCGGCTATTAAGATTTAGACGTTACTAAACTTAAAATGCATTAATAACTCGTATCATTCCTCATCATTTGATTAAATTGTGTTCTAGTTGGGGATATTTTCAATATGAAGGTAATGACGTGCCCAAATGAAACAGTATAAGAGTGCAATAAAGAAACACCAACAGTTCAGCCATCTTTTGATTAAGTAGACATAGCTTACTGAATTATTTAAGTAAGTAAACAATTAGAAATATCTGGTGATTATGAAGGAAGACAATAATTCGTTGTCGAGAAAATTGTAGCTAGACTAGTTGTATGCATGTATCACATAGATAAGGGTTTTCCATTATGCGTCGTTATCTTGAATATTACAATTTTTAAATAATATTGAGTAGCAAAATAAATGATCAAATTAAAACTCTAAAAGTTCTAAATAAAACCCGCAGTGTATACTGCAATGACGTTGTTTGGAATATTACCAGAAGAAATTTGTAAAACACGTAAATTCGGAAACAATGAGAGAAGAAGCAAATTAATTGACGCTAATTCAAAATTGCTGTATTTACCTTGCAAATAGATTGAAGTCTTCCAGAAATGTTTTTCATTATCGTCAAGTTTCGGAAATCCTTCAGGAGAGCACCGGAAAATCTTTTGTATATGCGAATAGAATAGTAACACACAATGTTTATATTTTAATAATTTCATACCAAAATAATGAAATATACAAATGGCATTATTTTGAATGCAAGAAAGTAGCTTAGTTTTACACAACAAATGTTGTTTAGTGCGTAAAACTCTACTATAATCTAGACGATATTTAAGAGTTTCTTTTAGATGTGTGTTATCGCAATGGCTTTAGAAACTTTTGAAAGCACAGAAGCTGCTATTTGAAAAGTAAACAAAATAAATTTGCATTGCCATTTCTTGATCTACTGTCTGTTTTTAAAAATAAAAAGACGTAAGCATATATTTTTGGATACATTTTCAACCAAAACTATATAAAGCATCATATAAAAATATGTTCAATTTGAGGACAAATTCCTAATGTGTACCTGCTGGAAAAGTAATTCCATCAATTGGACCAACCCTGGAAGTTTCATCACAACATTTCCGGTCTGCAGCCCTAAAATATGAGAAATACTTCAAGATTTTTTTTTACGATCGTTTAATTTTAAATGCATGTTTAGCTTTTCTCAAGGCTTAGGCCAACGACCATGAGATTCTGGGTTTTACTACCTGTTAAGACAATAACATTTGTACATGTTAGGAATTTAACAGTTTAGAGCATCAAACTTAACAGTTTATGCACCGCAGTCTTTATAGTTACTAAAATTATCCAATAATGCAAGAGTTTACCCAATAATGACTTTGAAACGAATTTACATATCTCTATTTATTGCCTTTAGGTACCCATGGCTCCGTCTGTCAAAAAAAAACACATGGTTAGCTATCAATGGGACGATATATTCTGGTAAAGTACTATATCTGGAGTGAAACTGTGTATGCCTACGTATTTTATAGTTTCCACGGTATATAGATTAGAAAGTACGGTAGGTAGACTAAACTTTTAGAGTGGATAATTTTTAACATTTCATTAAACAATAGTATTCATTTTGGGATGTACTGGCAAGTTAACATCATAATATTAATGCTCCAATTTCCTGGAAAACATTGCTTCTAATGCTGTGGGTTTCATTGCTGACAAGCCACAAGAAGTGTGTTTCATTTGGTACATTGAATATAGTTTTTTTTTCAAGTCTATAGCCTCATTCTTAAATACACTAAATGTGTACTTTGAGCACGGTAGCATGTTATACTTCCTATGAATTAATAAAATGGAAATTTGAGTTAGACATTGTGCTTTATGTAGCTAGCCCTACTATAAGTTAGATACTGATGCACAGAGGCAGCCACATAAATATAATAACTAGAATTGTTTCCGCATCTAATACTTTACATGCGTCAGCACAATGGTTAACAAATCCCATGTTCATTCAAAACTTAATAATTTACACTTTTTTTATGTTTCTTACAAGGTTTTCCTACCAGTGTGTACGTTTCATGTAATTAAAAAAAAACTGTTTGTATGCCCTTTCATCAGTCATCCTTTTCGTATTTGTTGTTGTACGAGCTCAACAACGAGTTGGTGAGCAGTTTCTCGCGACTAATTTCAGAGTCTAAGGGTCTTTCCTAAATTTTGGGAACATCAGTAAAACAGAGTAGCAATAATACAGTAAACAATAATGTTTATTTTGATTCAATATTTCAGAATATTGACAACTCAGTAACACCTTTAATTCTTACCTTTTGGATCATTACAAGCCCCATTGTAAACTAAATTTTCGTACTTCTCTAACTCGAAATTTCTTACGGTGTCATTTTCAGAACGAAGGGATTTAGACTGCGCATTCCTAAACTATAGGCATGGCTATCCTTTTGGCTCTTCCTTTGACACTAATTTGTTCACATAATGGGCAATGTTTCCTTAATTTGACGCGAGGGTCGTTGGTCATGAAAATGAAAAATATAAGATCAAGATAATAAATCTAAAAGTTACAGCGAACAGCGATCGGTCTAGCGGTATAACGCCATTTATTTTCCATTTGCTGTGAAACTCTGAGTGGTATGGATTGAAGACTAGGATACGGTGTATGAAAAGGTAACCTAAATGTATAACGATAAGGAATTATACACAAAAAAACTGTACCGTTGAATAGTAGATACAAAATGCCGATTTTGTACCCACATTTTTTAGAACATGCAGTGGTGAACCGACGGTTGGGTTTAGAGGGTCGGTTCTTTGCCTTTCAGTTCTTGGAAGGAAACAGATTAATACAGAAAACCGATGGTAAAATATGAATAGCTGTGACAATCATTGCCTCTCAATAATATACAATATAATGTACCCACAATGTTTGAAAATCAGTGACGAGCAAAGCGATTCGTATTTTATCATCGTTTTATTAATCTGTTCCCTCCCAAGAACTGGGAGGCAAATAACCGCCTCTCGAAACAACCCTGAGTTTGCCACTGACTCTCAAAAATGGTGGGTACAAAATTGGCATTTTCTACCCACAATTCAAAGTTACAGTTATTGTAGTGTACTTTGAGAGCCTTGACTTGCTAATTCATCGTTGTTTACTTGGCATGTTACCTAATTTCACATCCTTACTCTCTAACATTCTTCAATATTAGAAAACAATGTCACTTATGGACCATCGCATGTTATGAAAATTTATAAAGTTTTCCTCATTTATTGTATATCTGTTACATTCGAGGTATATCATTACATGGATTTCTTTTCATTATCTAGTAAGATTTTTCGTTCATATAATTAGTAAGAAAAATGTGATATTGCCTGTAATAACAGGCACATTTTGAGATTGTTTGCATTATGCATTTTGGAATTGTTTATGTAAGATTACGTTATGATCCGTTTCTAGTAATAAGCTTAGGTTATAAAAACTATATATGAATACATGAAAGCCAAACAAAGGCTAACAATCCTGTTTCTGAAATTTCATTGCAAGTTTCCAATATAAAATAAGCATTTATGTAAAATAATAAGCAAACACATTAGCTGGAACTTCAACGTAGATTCTCTTTTGCTTTGCGATTATCAGTAAGTTAATAATATTACATAAATTCAAAGATTGGAAATAAGTCAAGCGGTAGGAAACGGAAAGTAACTAAAATGTTTTCAAAATGTTTCAAAAGCCTTACCTTTACTTGAGTGTCATCTAACGGATTTAAGAGAACTACATATCTGATTGAAAAGTAATACTATGGCTAGAACCAATAGAATACAAGGTTGAATTGCGTTCCTTCCACGGAATTTCCGCTGCACGGCGCTTGTGCATAGTTGTGCGGTGAATTAAGACCCGCTTATCTAGCTCTATATGCACCGAATGATTCGTTTTGTAAATAAAGATTATATATCTTCACCGTTGATATTTACAAAGATGATAATCAACTAAAATATACACTCAGGTTTATATAAATACAAAATTTTACCAAATAATTATTTTAAAAAGAATAAGTTGCCTACTCACAAAGGATTATTGTCATAAAAGTTTTGAAAGTTTCCATATTGACATGAGGTTTTCTCCACTGCAAATAATGAAGAGAGTTTTTCGGAACTATATAATTTGTATGTTCCACGCTACATCGTATTTCCGGGACCTATATCTATCTACAACCAATACTGTCTAACAAGTAAACATTCGAAACAAAACATTATATTTAATGTTCAGATCACAATTGTTCCTGAATTTTTAATTCACTTTGAACAAATATTTAAAAAAGACACTAGGATGGCCGAGTTAAAAAGAAAATGTTACTTCTTGGTCCCTTAATCTTTTAACTTGCGTCATAATAATTTGAACCGTTTACGTAAGCATGGAATCACTTGAAGAGACTGGGTTTTAATTACAGGGTTTGCAGCTAATAAACTTATTAGAACATGTTAAAATATATCCGGCCAAATGATAAACCAAATATCTCTCTCCTGAACTTAACTCAGTAGAAGTTTCAAATTCGGGTATGTAACTTTTCTAATCCTGACATTCTGGGTTGAATTTCTGAATCACAATATGCTTGTGTATACTTTGTAATGCTGCCGTTTGTTATATCGTCACTATTTTTAATAAGACATTGTTGAAGTTCAAATCACAATCCCTGTTTTTGATCGAAACTTATACGTTCTTTATTCGAATCGCTTCAGACCACTTCGAAAAGCCGTCCTTTGGTGTCCTAAAAGACACATTAGTTTTCCTTTGTCGCATCCTAATTTGCAACCAAGGGAAAACACGTCAGCATTAAGTAATTACATATGTATTCTTAAACAACTCATGGTATTAACACTCAACAATTTCAACTTCCTTTCTTGTTTGCTTTTGTGTATAAAAACATACATTTATAATAACTACCAGAAGGTAAAACTATAACAAGTCATATAGAAACCTCATGGTCCATTTACATACATCGCGAACTTCCATGGATAATTGCGCTTGTTCGAACCCCGTGGACGATCGTCCTGACAGATGTTTCCTAGAATATCCCTCAGTTTCACCAGGGAAATGTCGGTTTGCTATTTAAGTAAGGCTCTGGCCGTTACTTACCTCATCCTCTACTTACCCCATCCCGGTCTGAGTCAAACATGCCAAAATACCATAAATAAATTCAAATAAATAAAATAAAGGAAATTGCTACACACTTTCTACATTACTGTACTTTCAAAACTCTGTGACAGTAAACTCAACACCATACGTTTCTTTTTAGGCTATGCCACTTTCCCAATCTAGGCATTCTGGGTTTGATTTCTGAGTAGTTTTATTTTAACGATATCCTACATGATTAAAATTTAAAGATTTGTCTGACTATAGCTCTTACACAAAATTAGTAACTGAATATACGCCCACAAAAGGAAACAATACACAATGGACGTGTCACAAGCATAAACCACCATAAATGAAACATACAAACCAATCAGAGTTTAACGCACATTACGATTCTCGCGCTCTCATGCGACAGGACCGTGAACTTCTTATAACATGGACAGAAGAAAGCACAATTTTTTATTTCTATTCACTGTGCTATAACACTTAAACTTCGTTTAGCCGAAACTTTGCTTATCCGGAAGGATTTTTAGAAGCCGCGGTACGATGTCCCTGCTTACGGCATGTAGCACAAAAGTTCTTATTGTGCTGAATGGAGCATTTGAAACTTTGATGGCATTATCCGCATTTATAACAATGTGGTTTATTTGTCCATTTCAGTTGGTCATGATATAGATCTGATAAAACCTACCGTAATTCCATATGTCAGTAAGTGACTCACCAATGTTGTATCTTTGGTGAAAAGTCGATCCAAAGGAAATGGACCTCTATCATTTCGAATTCTGGTAGCATTAGCGATTGGAAGTTTGGTTTTCTTTAAATATTTTATAAGAGCTTCTATTTTAATATTAATAAGAATGTCCCTTATGACACAAGTAAATGTAGTAGTGGTTTTTGCTTTTATTTGATTTAATAAGCTTGTATCATATTCAAGCATTTTAGCTTTTTGTCCAAAATATATATCTTTGAAACTGTGCAGGACTTTTGATTTGTTTTAGAAATAAATTCTTATACCGGAGTTTCTTTCAATGGGGAAAATCAGTATCCTTTCTATTCCTGGTATATTTTCTATTAAACATTGTTGTAAGGATAAAGGATTCGTTAGTTCTTGCCTACTGTTTTTAATTTCGACTACATATTTCTGGTGTACTAACTCAATATATTTTTTTTTGCTTCTGTGGGAGTCCCCTGATTTATGTGTGAGGAAGTTGTAGGTTTTTCTGTACTGTTATAAAATTCTTTATCAGGAATAGGGGAAGTTATTTTGTTTCTTTATTGGTATAGATTATGGCTTTAGGACTAAAGTCAGATTGTTGGAGGATATTTATGAACTTGATAAAAATAAATCGTTCATGTCAGAAATAGAACAGCATAAATAATACAAATTTGTCAAAACGTTTTGGAGGTTAGTGACAAATTTAAAAACTTTCAATTTACCAAAGTAATATTCTAAATTGCATTTGTGAAAGCAAGTTTCCAATTTTAATACGAGATTCGATTTCTGTAATATAGTGTAACAATTTTAACAATTAATGTATTATTACTGCATTGTGTTTCTATACTACTGGCTGCCATCTATCCAGTATGATAGCACATTGAGAAGAAAAAATACATTCTGCGAAGAACAAAATTTGCATATTTTATGGATTTTGAGTAGATCATATCAGCTTTCGCTGTCTACAAAAATCTGAGCTAAATTTCGAAATTACGTTTTTCATAATGTGTGCTCTGATACGCAATAATATATCTCGTTTGAATGTTTTATTTGTTTTATTTATGACCTGGCTTTAGGCTTCAAAGACTCAGGCCCGGATAAGGGAGGGGTAAGGATTCGAGAAGATGTCGTACTATGTTGAAGGTGTCATCCAGTCATTTGCCTGCTGTGACTGAGGAAAAAGCCTAAAAAATATCAATAAGGATGGTCGGTTACTGGGATCGAATCCAAGACCTCTCAAATGCTACGCGTTGGCCTTTATCTACCACTAAGATACGGTGGCTCGGTGTCTTGTTTGGAATGTGTTGACATTGCGTTACAAAGTTTATGTTGTTCGGAGTACTGTATCCTTAGTTTAAAGTTCGTGGAAAATATTACATTTAGGAAGTGAATATCAAAACCTTTAATCGAACGT
>JAGDQP010000832.1:26656-77832 GCA_022664845.1 Lepisma saccharinum
TGTTAAGAAGGTGATACATAAATAAGTAATTTATAAGAAAAGTAACGGTCAGCATACAGTTAGAAAGGATGGCTGGATGATAAGAAAGTCAATATATTCTGTAAGTTATAACATAACACGAACATCATTTTTGGTTTTAATTAGTCCTTATGTACTTACCAAGCCTCAGTAAAACACTGATGACGTTCTGGTACAATACTAAAGCTATATCTTACAGTCATGAGTAATACCAAGTTTTGATATGTCAGGATAATTTGATGATGCTTTTTCTTGAAGTCTTGAATCTGTTATCATTTTCCTAATAACTTAACTTATACTAACCCTATTTGTAGGTGCCTTTTCTGCAGTTTATCCCTTTCTGCTCCATTGTACGGAGAAGGTACTTCCTCTAACTTTAGACACATGTTTCTGAATTATTGAAGGTACAAACGTTTCTTATCGTTCATTGCAACACGACCCAGACAAAATATCGAGTTCTTCCATGTTTGGGGATTGAGTAGATTACGGGTCTCAGTTACTGACACCGATTTTGTTAGATCAACTGACACGATTAGAGCCTGTGGATAAATAGGTAATATTAAAATAATAATGCTTATACTCACACAAAGGAAATAAATTAGAGCCCAGACTAAATTAACACTGCAGTGATGCTAGCCTAGCATTAGATTATGTTGGTCTGAAAAACAGAACTGCTCATAATTTTGCTCTCAATTATTGAATTAGTAACACATATACAATTTAATTTGAACACTATTCTTTCTTTCTATAAGCGAATTTATTGGATTCAATATTGCTGTAATAACCTTAAAAATAGAGTTCATAAACTGCTATTTTATTCCAAAGATTGTTACAGCGAGAACAATTGAAATTGGAGTTATGTTAGTTTCCTGTTATTAGAACAATCAGGTCTCAAAGCATCAATAAAATGAAATGCTTTCAGTGTTGCTAAGATACAACTCTAAGTTATTTTATTATATTATATGGAACATTATTTGCTTTGTGTAATTTATCAGTTAATAAATTAGCTCACCAGTTGTATTATGCATTTTCACTCAAGATGTTTACGTAACATTATCGACAATATATTACATCGGTTCTATGAAGATATAATTGATAAGGAAACGGAAAATTTGTAAGTTTATTAAAACCTATTGCCTATTTTACAGATAAATATTTAACAAACTATCTTTGAAAAATATCACTCTAATATTGAATTCATTTGCCTAGTTTTCAGTAACATTGACTCTTACAGAATAATAATTATAGATTATATAATCCATGCATAACTAAAAGTAGATATTGTGCTTTATCAGCATACAAAACAGCACAGACAGAAAAGTTATGTATCATTTGGACTCCATTATTAAATTAGATATAATATTATATGTTAGAAACATTACATTTTAATTCAATCACCCTACGTCTGAGATGCCTCAAGGCAGTAAATAAATTCAAATTTAAAATCTTGAATGATATAAAAAATGGGATATTAAAATGTATTTTTGCTGTAGCACACAAGCATGACTCCCATATTAGCGTCTTATTTTTAATGCAAGGAGGATTTTGAACTCAGCCAGTTCATAACAATCAAATATTATTTCGCGTCTTTATATTAACATATATATATATATATATATATATATATATATATAATTTTTAATATGAACACTCACTGGTTCATAGAATTTCATTTTCCGCATATTTAACTAATTTCTGGGTTATTTATATTTTAACTTCTGATTTACGTATGTTAGTTTCCTTTTGTATGAACTCAGATAGCTTCAACAACTCTTTAAGAGTTTTAAGAACCCAAAGAACTGAAACATTTCAATATTTTGTTTAGTAAGTTTATTTCTTTGGATATAAATTATCTGCTCTGGCAACTCTGAATGAGTTCTTTATATAATATTTAAAATGTTATACTAGCTAGCAGACTTTGGAATAAAACTTAGAAGGTATGGACTCAATTCGAGTTTCCGACCATCCTAAGTTATATTTTCTAAAGATCTCTTCAGTGTCACCATGCGAATGCCGAGGCAATACCTCAAAGAAGAACATATTCTTCTTCGCGGAAAAGTGCTAATAGTGAGACGTTTTACGTTTTCGCTTACGTCTGCTTGCTGAACCCATGGTATATAAAAGATAAATAAATAATGCAAATACCATAATAGAAAACATTACTTAGGTAAGCAAATAGTTAAGCTTTACTCACAATGTATTTCATCAGATATGTACAAAAGTAAAGCAATATCCTTTACTATTAGCACATTAAATATGCAGACATGGACAACTGTAAACTGTGTTCAAAATTCCTTCAGAAAATTTGATTTTACCAAGATAATATCGGACCCTAGCAGTACAGGCTGACGAACCAATATGGTTCCAGTATTGGGCTAACCTTGATCGATATTGGCCTCTACTGGACCAACCTTGACCTATATTGGACCAATATTCTGTGCTGGTAGGAGATGGTCTAATTAATGGTTATTAAAATATAAGGGCTTAGTCATTTTGCCCATAAAATAATCTGATAAACTTTAGAAGGTTATTACTCAAGTCCAACACGTTCGTGGTGTAACCAGCTCCCAGACGACGTTAGTGTATTTTTTGAAGACATCTGATTTTTTGAAGACATCTCTTGCAAATATAATTTACAAATGTAAGGCTGAGAAATATTTTTTTTACAAAATGCACTGACACTACAAAACTGATTATATTTTCAAAATGTTACGAATCGAAATAGCTATATTCCACAAGCCAAGGGATACAGGTGACATTAACTAATAAAACAATTCAGGATAATTTTCTATATATTACTTGAAATATATGTGGCACAAAACTGTCATGTTTATTCAAAGAAATCTTGGACATAATGTGTACCTATATTATACATGTACAAAATATGATAATTTCGTGTCACACATATTTCGGGTTACATCTAAAACTTCCCATGACTTTATGTGAATCAATGTCATTTGAATTTTCTGGCTTCTGTGTCTAACCTAAATTATCTCCAATGTTTATAACTTTTAAGCATTTCTAGATCATACCTCTATAGAGTAGGGGAGGGGATGGTGATTTAAGGAAATTGGCAGCGTCTAGTCATTCGAATTAGGCTGGTGTGGCTGAAGTTGTAATTCGAATTTTATAGCCACTACAAATGAAAAATTGTAAAACTGTGTTGCTTTTGTTTCCTTTGGGCGTATCTGTTCATTTTCTTGACAAAATATCATGAGTATCTGACCAATCACCTTATGCTAAATTTACAAAGCACAAATATTTACTCGTGATGGAAAGTATACTCTCTTTTTCTCCATTAGTGTCAAGTATTTTACTTAAAAATATGCAAATACTTGTTTTTATTCACTTCACCAAAATTGTCGTGTCTTTAAGAAGGAACAAACCTAGGGTCTCAGACGTCTATTGTAAGTTCTGAATCCATCACCTGCACTTCCATGAAAAAACAAAAAAACATTATTTTTTGGATATTTATATTAGCAAATTCTAGATAGAATAAAATATATTAAATTACTTGTTTTAACTTGAGCGTTTGTCTATGAAACTGGATGTTCTGATATATCAGCAACTAACTAGAAAATACTGTGTGAAATTATATATTCTTTCTATTAATTTGAACAACGTGCTTTACATTTGTTCGTATTAAATCACGTTTGTTTTCTTCGTTTGATTTAGTATTATTGTCGTCAAATAACCTGCACATATTGCTCATTTGTTTTACCTGACTTCTTAACCTAACTATAATATAATACAATTTATTACATATTTTTTCATATGAAATAAAAAAAAACTTTCTTTCATTTCAATATTATTGTATTTGGTCGAGAATTGCAGTGTGAATGGTGAAATAAAATGTTATGTTATCTTTAAGATGTAAATTTGTTTGAAAAAACTCTTTTTTGAATGTAGCTATACTTCACATGTATTGAGAATCATATATGTACATTTACCGGTACTTCTATCTCTAATCATCCTCCATTATAGCTAGTAGTATTTCGACTTATTAAACACAGATGGTTCCGTATAGCAATTTTCATCTATAATTTAGTTTATTCGGAATTCTGTAATTTACTCAAATATTTTGGAGAATTTGTCACAATTAAAAGAATGAGTATGAAACAGTTAACACTGAATACACAATTATTTCGGATTTATGAACGTTATACAAAAATCAACATTAGTCTCTAACAAATTATGATTATCTTCTGGTTAACTTGGGAAGTAACCGCTTTAGCATAAATTAAGTAGCTGATAAATTTGTAAAGCATAACGAAAAATTACAATTTCAGGAATATATCTATAAAGAGGAACTGAAGTTTTTTTGTATGGACCTTATGAAATAAACAAATTAAACCAAAAAAAATCTTAAATCTTAAATAAGTTTTGTGAGTAGAAATTTAAAGGGGAAAACAGGATACCTATGAGACTTGCATAAGAGGCATAATTGGAAGCTCAAATTCTTAGTGCAAGTACTTCTCAGACTGTTCGTGCATCAAGGGATTACATGGAAGGCATGTAATTATAAATTTAAGGAATCTCATATATATAATGAAAACTACTAATAAATCTAAAATATGGGCATACCTATGGTAACATATAGATTTTACATAGCATAATGAATAGGCGATTGAATAGAGGGCGGAATCATGTCGACCTGGACCTAAGTAGTAGGTACCATTCCTGGATTCGCCTTGTGTGACAGGAAAACCCTGGGAAAATTCGGATGGTCGACAACCCACTACCCCCGAAGGCTAAACTAACGCTGTACACTGAGCCTCGGCCGCTCGGTAACTAAAATTGAATCATTATATTCCTGATTGTTTTCTAATTTATTTTAAGGATTGGGGGATCTGAATATTTTTTTTTTGCCAATAAACTCGTGAACAAAAGGAAACGTGGTAAAGTAATGCTCAATTACATAAAATTATTGTATTTGATGAAAAGATTACGTAATCAATTCACAAAGTTATACTATGTACGTCACACTCTTATCCCAGATCAGATGAGCAAAGCAATTGTACTGAAATTTCTAACACGTTTGCTTCCTATCTTCGAGAAAGTTGCACTGAATACAAAACAATGGAAATGGGAGATTGTATGTATTCAAGTAATGGACTTGACAATCTGTCGATTTCTCAGATAGGTATGAAAGAGGTAGAAGTGGCAATAAAGAAGTTAAAACCTAAAACGGTAACTGGTCCAGATGGCGTGAACCTTATGTAGTGAAAGGATGTGCGGAACTATTGAAATATCCGTTGTACATAATATTAAATCTTTCATTACGCACATGCAATTTTCCACAACAGTGGAAAGAGGCTTTAGTATGCCCAATACCGAAATCCAGTAATTCAAAATAAATTGAAAATCATAGACCAATAACCATTCTTTCGGCGTTCGCTAAAGTTTTTGAAAATTGTCTCTATCACCGTATCATAACTCACGTTAGACCAGTAATATCAAACTCACAGCATGGATTTATGCAGAACAAATCAACGTCTACAAATTTAGAAATAATCACTGATTTTATAGCTAAAACATTAGATAGTGGAGGTCAGGTTGATGGTATATATACTGATTTTGCCAAATCATTTGACACAGTAGACCATTGCATATTATTTGCCAAACTTAAGCACTTCAATTTTACGAAAAACCTAGTCAAACGTCTTTCATCTTACATACAACACCGTGTACAATCCGTTCTTTACAGATAATTTGTATCAAAGAAATTTGAAATGACATCAGGAATACCTCAGGGCTCAAATTTAGGCCCGTTACTATTTTATTATTCATAAATGACCTCCCTGATTGTATAGTAAACTCAGAGAAACTATTATATGCAGACGATCTTAAAATATTTTCTAAAGTTGAATCAATTAAAGATTGTTATTAATTACAAGTAGATTTAGATAGTATAAATAGGTGGTCTTACAGAAATAAACTGGACTTGAATGTCAAAAAATGCACTTCGATTACATTTACTAGACGACAAAAATTTAATCAGTTTCCTTACTCAATCAATAACACAGTTTTACCAAGACCAGAAATAATAAAAGATCTTGGGGTTGTCTTTGACTCTAAACTAATGTTTAATTGTCATGTGAACAATGTAAGTGCAGAGTCATTCAGAATTCTAGGATTTATTTATAGAACAGCAATGGACTTCAGAATGACTAGTACATGCCAAAAGTTATATTATTCATTGGTTCGACCGAAACTTGAATATGCATCCATTATCTGGAATCCCACCACAAAATTTAACTGTCAGAAAATAGAACAGATTCAATCTAAATTCCTCAGACTCCAAACGTACAAAATAACTGGCATATATCCTAAATTTGAACATTATGTAAACCTAATTCAGAATTTTGAACTCCTTACGCTGGAGAAAAGGAGAATCATAATTGAAGCACTCTTTCTTTATAAATTAATTCATAACTGCGTAGATAGTATAGACTTACTCTCTGAAATCCAATTTCGGATACCGGATACTAGAACCCGAATGGATAACAAAGGCCTTTTCCACTGTAGGAAAACGCGAACTGAGATTCTAAAAATGTCACCCATTTGGAGAAAGTGCTTTTCGTACAATAAATTATGTGGAATGAAAAACGAGGTAGACATATGCAATCAAAGCCAAAGAAGTTTTCAGAATAATTTAATAAAATTACTCTAAAGCAAGCAAAATTACTATACTAAGTTCTAGTTTATAAACACAGCATGGCCAAAAAAAAAAAAGAAAAAAAACTTACGATGGGCACATAAAAGCCTAAAAGGAAATTATAAATAATTTAATTATATTTGTATTATCAGTCTTATCTTATTCTTATATCAATATTTGTATATTTACTTTGTGTTTTTACATTGTATAGTATTAACTTACATATATCACGTATGCATTACTACTGCACTTGAATTAGCTATGTTAATTTTAAATTTGGCTTTATATTGTGATGTAATTATCTTGTGTTTAGTATATATTGTATTTATATTTTGTTGATAATATTGAGAGTATGGACTGATTATATGTTACTAAACATTCCTGGTAATACAAAAAAACTAAAATGTAATTTACTTTTTACAGAATACAATAACTGGCCATACGCCCGTTGTATTCTTCCTAAATAAATAAAAAAATAAACTTCTTGTAAAAGGAAATGCTTGAATGGTAACCTTGAAACATGTTTAATGACATTTTACTTTAATATTCAACATAATTTGATCATCCTATATTTAAAAGAAACACGATTCTTATTTTAAAGTTTCAATTAACAAAGCATTGCCATATTTATATAAAAGTATTCAAGAAACTCGAGAAAATTAGCATTGCCGTATGGCTCAATGGTAGAGCGCTCACCTCTGGTGCTAGGGGTCGTTGGTTCAATCCCTTCTCATGCCATGTTTGATTGGTGGTGGTCAAACACCGAGTGTGTGTATTTACTTGGGGTTGTCCCGTTACCCCTCAATTTTCTTTATTCCACCAATTCACCCAACCAACCTGAGCCAAAGTTGTCTAAAGACCTTAAAAATGAGATTCACATTCGAGAAAATTAACGTAAATAATGCCATTAATTAGTACAACAGAGGATTTAGACTTGATTATCCATTAATACATGCAGTACTGATTCATCACATGCACTAAACTGACTGCTTCGTTTTTAAAATAAGGTTGCAGAGTAAATTATCCAATGAAGAACTTGATGCGGTTCTGAAACTGTACTCCACGGATCCCTGGGGTTCCGCGAAGGTTCCGCCAGGGCTTTGTGATACTGTCCGTTAAAAAGTCCTGGTGTCGATACTCGATAGCAAAGATTCTCAAATCGGTGAACTTCTTCCCTTTCGCTAAACAGTGACGGTACTTTCTATACATATCACATTCACATCACGTATTAATGGTTCTCAGCCATATTTTCCAACCTCAAAAGAGTAAACGTAATATAAACTAAATTTAATTTTCAATGTATCCCATTTAGCCTTTAAAAATATCAAGTTGGTAGAGAATACCACCACAAAGAGAAACTGGCGATGATAAGAGTAACGAATTTTTCCAAGTAGCGGTATTAAAATGACAGGAAATATACTCTCCGGTATAAACTGTTTAAACAATAACAGTAGAGAAATGATAAATGCGTTTTATTTTAAACTACAAAGGCATACGAGGGCAAATACTTTATTCACTAGGCAAGTACTCTCGGGACAACGGATATACGGCTTTTTAGAAAACAGGTGCCATCTGCACGGGGTAGCAAAATAACACCGACAAATAAATCTCACTAGATTCCTGACATGAAAATAAAAACAAAGAATAGCCAATCGAGGATGCAAAAAATATTTCATTTCTGCACTATATAAAAATAAACTTTGCATTCCCAGAGATTTTCTTCTGTAAAGTTGGGTCAAAATAAGCATGAATTGGACCACTTTTCAGCAACTAACAGCAGTTCGTTTGCGCCAGGTCGATATCTTTCCTTTGCGGAACGATTTTATAAAAAGATTCGCGATTGCATAGCAAACAGGAGTAGGAATTCTATGCATTTTAACTTATGGTGTACTTATCAGTAAAAGAGACTGAAATTGTCCGGTTGGATGGTCATGACTACGTCTATGATCTTAACTCATACGAAAATGCATCTTACTCTTCGTCATTTAGACCCACCATTTACTCCACAATATCTGAGAATCCCCTCCTTTGGATAATACCTTGCGCATCCATTTCACAATTTTGAAATAGGCATTTTCGATGAAACAGGTAGTCTTTGAGAGTATGTGCCGCCTCGGGTCTAATCTTAATGATTTTGGAAATATTAAGTTTTACAGTTCATTTTCACACACTTTTCGAAGCCTATCTCACCGAAACGAAGTATTTTTCCACCCCCGATTGTCTATACCTTTTATTTCCATTTCTGGAATCTCTTGAGGTGGTATTGTAGGTGTTAATTTGCCACTCAATTTAATATAGTTGCTAAGATATTTGGGTAAATAACCTCTCCCATCTTTTTAAAGAAAGGACATGGATCGAGAAACTCACCAACTCCGATATATGGCCTACATGAGGGAGACATCTCAAACTATTATGCATTTATTGCTTCAACAATCAATGTCCGTTTCCGTCACCTTTGTGACAACAATTTCTTAACCTTTTACCGACCTCGTTTCTGAGGTTTGTCAATGGTCCTGAAAGTAGGAAAATACCAGCAGAACCCAAATTTAGCACATCGATTTAATAGAAATCTTTGCGAGACTGGTTTTCCAATTAAGGTTTCTACAGAAACGAAGTGCCGCAACAGACTGGACGCTTTGCCTGGCGTCCAACTGCAATTCCTTTCCATAAAGCAAGACGTTATAGAACTTTACATAGGCAAGAAACAACTGCATTCTCACATTGAGATGATTAAACCAAAATTTTTATTTTAAGAAAATTTGTTATGAATATCTATGTTTTCTTTGATCTTTGATGGTTTAGTTTGTACTAGAATATTAGAAAAACTGGAAGTTATTTTTACTAGTGACTGAAAGCAATTTCTCTCAATAATGAACTTAACGAGTGTATAGGCGTTTTCTTTTTAATTTTCTTTCCTGGCCTGACTCTGCAACTTTGGCCTAAGTCTGAATAATGTTGTCCTTCCGTAACCACTCTTCCGAGGCTAGATATTGGAAAGCAGTGGTCAAGGCCTGAATTGAGATATAATCCCAGCATTCGCCTGATCAAATGAGTAAATCCCTGGTAAACCTCAATCAGAATAGACGTTAGTAGAACTGTAACTCGCCTTCCTCCACATCCGAAGTCCGCAACTTTACCAATTGGACCATGAGGTTTGGGTTATTTATTTTAATTTAATTTATAGTAGGGTTACATTTAAGCTTCTCTACATTGGATTGTCAACATTAGATTACAGAAAAGCATCCGCTTTATGCCCTACAAATAATACATATAGTATATAGTTAATGTACAAAGACATTATTCGAAAAAGAGATAAGATTATACAGATAAAGTTTGGATTATAGGACTATAAGTTATTGTTCTTACGGGAACATAATCACTTACACTGTACATAAATTATTTTGGGGCTCCGCAGACTCATATTTGGGATAAAAGTCCTCCTTGGACACAAAGGTTTTAGAACCACTGCTCTGTACCTATCCTGAACCATTTTAAGTCAAGCGAGTAGTAATACATTCTTCCTATTTCGTACGCTTCATAGTTTATCCATTAATAATTAACCCGAATAACGCTTAGCAACAGTTGCATTGAAGTCAATAGGTATCCACATAATCCGCATACAATTAATTTCAAAAATCTATTGAAATGTTATTAACTATATCGCAACAAGGAAGAAAATTAAAATATATTAGTTGACTGTTGCTTACCGTATTTATGTTTAAGGAAAGGCGTAGCGGACCGGAATAGATAGATAACGGCCAAAATAAGTAAAAGCACTATTTGTACGTGTTTGACACACTTGAATATACTTACTTTTCCCTTTAAGGAACAACATTGAATTACTCCTAGATGACCTAACTACTTAATAACTTTGGAATGACTTGCTGATATAAGATATTAAAATATGAACTGACACTTTACTATTTTATTTGGCTAACATGAACTACTTTCATAGCTGATAAATTTTACATTTGTCGACCGGAATTGAGAGTGATTTGGAGCAATATGTTTACTTGTATATTTTATAATCATGCCCTGATACACACGTACCGTCTCTTATATTCACTGAAGAAGTCTCTAACTTCACAAAATTTCGTAGAAAAAAATATTGTTCCCTAATAATATAATCAATAACACTAGCACTTTCTTCGTTTTCCTCTAGTTTTCCCATTACACACAAATATTCTAAAGTTCTTGGTTGTTGTAAAGATTATTGGAGAAACTCGAATGTTCTGGTTTATGAAGTTCAACAATAAACTTAGATAAAATTTAACTATGATCACTTTTTTAACACACTACTGTAACAGTTCAGATTTGATATTGACTGGTTGACGAATAGTCAAGGCTCACTTCTCGATGCCATGTACTCGTTGGTTTTATTAATTTCGGTTCAGGATTGCCGCCTGCTTTCTCATGGGAGACCACTTGTTATTGTCGTGGAGTTTGGGAACAAGACTTGAAGAAGGTCTTAGGGTCAAAAGGGGAAGGAGAAGGAGCGTTTTTTATATATTTTTTGTTTCTAATAAAAGTGACAGCTGTAAAGTTTCTGATGGGAGAAAACGTGATTTTTCCAAGGTAAAACTGTTTACAACATGTTTAAAACACTTGTTGTATAAAATCACGTGTTAACATTCACATCACTAACAGTTTCAGATCGTGTCTGTCACTGTGAAGGTTAAAATACGTAATGATCCTTAGTTCTTGTGAGAAGCTAGGCCAGATTGATGTTATATGTAACTGCTATTTTGTAAATCACTCTAGGGAATAAGATTTTATCCCATTACCTTGAGTCGCTCTCTTGTGTTAATATCTGGTCTTTAGAGCTAAGAATATTTAACAGTAATTCTTTTTCTAATTGTTTTCCTTTGCAAATGGCGTCACTTGTTTTTAAATAAAACTTTTCATAATTTGTGTATATTTTGAAGGGCTGTTTTTACCTTTAATTTTCGTTTCAATACTTTTAGAAATTGTACCTGTTTAATTTTTACTCTCCTCACTCCAATATATATCAGTATACATATTGCGGAAGGAAAGATAACATATGGTTGTTGTTATAAACTAAATAATTGAGAAAACATTATGTGAACATCAACCTAAAGTTTCGAGCCATTATGAGAACTTTAGAAAAACAAAGAAATCATAATTATAAGTTGTGTATGTTGAAGTATTGTTACCTGTATCTTCTGTGGTGAGGTTTGCTCAGATGAGAAACACTGAATAAACACATTTTGTCGTTTGAAGAGAATTATCGTTTTATTTGTCTAGGCTATATGGGATGTACTTTAGTTTCACTCGGTCTGCTTTCGTCAGTGTGATTTCCTTACCAGAAAATGGCTTTATAGCCTATGTAATAATTAAATTATTAGATGTAGGGCCTCCGACTGTGAAAAGTTTTGTCTCACTACAATAAAGCCAGGGTGATGTGCTATTTCCAGTTGAATTTCTTAGACAAACATTGTTCCGTGACTAGTAACTGTACATATACTAATTTTGACTATATTATGGAAGAGTAGTTGGTAAATACGCAAATTCTATTTCGAAAATATTTTCACACTAAATTATATCATCAAATACTTAAAAAATTAACTTCATTTTATCTGATATATTTGGACTAACACACTATATCCAATATATATACTTAAGGTTAATCTATAATCGTAAAGAATATAGTACCTTTATTTATCCTTATTAATCTTATTTATCTCATCTGCACAACTAATAATATTGGTAAAGTCGCTTATCGCTGGGAATTCTTATATTCTTGAGGAATCACTGATATGCCTCCTTACTCTGCTCAGCAGAGTCTGTTGTGACCTAGAAAAAAATCTATGAAACAATTAGACTTCCTAAATTAATATGCTGTACTAGAAACAATAGTAATTTATTTGTCAAAATATGTTGATGTAAAAAATTAGCAAACTATTTGTAACACTCGTAGTTATAATTAGTTTATTTGGTATAAGAAACGGAGCTTACTTACGAGTCATAAACCATTTAATTACAACATTGCAAATGGCTTGGTCAAGTTTTATCTTAATTATGTTGATTTACTTGAACCTTTTATGATTTCAAATAAGTTAGAAGTTTTGTTAAATATTAAAGATATTTAAGGTTTGCTCCAGTATTATGCCTAATTTCAGCTAGAGACCTCTGTTGTGAGGAAAACCTATCGTTTCTTGCTATAAAAACCGTGATTCATAAAGTCCTGATTTGCATTAATTAGTTTACTTTTTACCTCCAGGTGATATATTTCTAACATATACTTTTGTTTTCCTTCCAATAATATTGGTGAGGCTATTTAAAACTAGGAAAATTAGCGGACAGGTAAATGTATTTTCTTGAATTCTTACCTAGTAGATATGAGATAACACGATTTAAAAACAGTAGTTAATATAAATACACATTAACATTCAACAAAGACTAAATAGAGTTTCAATCCTAAAGTAAGGCTTATAGGAATAATTTAATTGGCATTACCAAATTAACTTATTTGTGTGAATACAATATAATACTATGTAAAAGACATTCAACATACACGAAGAAACAAATAATTACCTATTACAGAGAAAATATATTTGCACAATATGAATTAATATGAATAAAAGTACGAACAGGAGTGATAATAACTGAAACCTAAACCTGTGTTGAACTTATAGAAACGCATATTGTTTGTTATAAGGCAGGATATAAGATTTTAAGGCAAAGGCAAGATATGTAATGTAGTATATCATTACGTTAATGCATATTATTTACATTAGTGTTGTGAAGTGTATTTTTAGTGTATTTTACCCTCTCCTACATTTGGAAAGGGTACAATAGTAGAATATAGTTTTCTTTCAATATTGTTATTTAAGTCAATAAACTTTTCTTATCTTGTAGGTTACATGTACTGCTCGTAAACATAACAAAAGATTGAAAACAACCTACATTGGATAAAGAAGTGAGTCTATTTACTGTGATTAAACTAAGTAGATTTTAGTGTTTGGTAATTGTATGGTCTCTACATATATACGTTTGATTAACTAGTGTAGTAAGAATATTTTTCTTATATTTCATGGTTATAATTTCTGTCACATAGTAATTCATTGTTCTTCACTCATGCTAACTCGCGTTTTCCTCTTTCTTTACAGTCACAGACACATTAACACCTAGTTAAATTACGATTCAGAGGCTTCGGCTCAGAGATTAAGATTCAGATTCAGAGTTTAAGGTCATATTACATTTTTTTTACATTTTCCAAACTTTACAGTTATTTCTTACTTGCGATATACAGTAATAATTATAATAGATCAAAAACTTTGCTCACACAAAAACAAAATTGAGAAACGCAAAGCAGCGCGGTTGTTGTTCGTTTCTTTAATTAGATCAGAAAACTACAACGAGAGTCCAGGTCTAAGTACAAAGAAATTTAAATTTTAAATGACATTCTAAGAAAAATAAAAGATCCCGTATGTCGCATTTTATACAAATTTAACTTGTATGGAAGTAACACAATGATATTGTGGTTTCTGCCTGTTTACTAGTAATTATAATATTTTTTTTTCTGCACTGTATATGCTAAATAAGATAGTGATACAATCCCCTTAATATTCTCTGGAAAAGGAAATAAATATATCAGTACTGTAAAAAAAAAATACTGGATATATAAAGGTTGTCTTATTTTAATCAAACCACTAGAATATTGGAATGCACTGACGAAAAATACAAAATGTGTGTGGTGAAATATGTACCGACATGCACAATGTTGCCACCTCAACACAAACTTATATATTTTTTCAAATGGGATGAATATTCAATATTTTCGGAGGTGATAGAATGAGTCATGATAAACAAAAAAGTATATATAAACATGGGTCGAATTCTGCTCCGTTTTGGAGATACAGTGCTTTCAACTTGGAACCCAAAATCAACGCCTGACATGCGAAGAAAAAGAATAATTCTCAATAAATCAGAAACGACGAATTGAATGAACATTTCGTTTCTGGATATCTGTTTGTAAAACAGAAAGGTTTTCACGACCTTATACAAAATACGTCATTCCCTAGAATATTTCACCTACAGTTTGCAACAATCCGATGTGTGCTTTACGTATGTTGTTTATCATCACTAGAGGATGCCAAGTACCTAATAACAGAACATAGTGCCACCTGAAAATAATAAACATTATGTAGGGTTGGCAACACTGACAACCTGTTGACATCTTATTTTCAATCATGATATCCACCATGTTGCTATAAACAAATTTTCACAAACGAAATGTTTATTCAATTCGTCGTTTCTGATTTATTGAGAATTATTCATTTTCTTCGCATGTTAGGCGTTGATTTTGGGTTCCAAGTTGCAATCACTGTATCTCCAAAACGAAGCAGAATTCGACCCATGTGCATACATTTTTTTTGTTTATCATGACTCATATTGTCACCTCCGAAAGTATTGAACCTTCATCCCATTTGAAAAAAAAGTTTGTGTTGAGGTGGCAACACTGTGGATGTGCCATAACTCTATTGTGCATGGAAGGCTGTCCCCCTCTGTCAGAAGATGTTCCACTGCACACTTTTTGTATCCTCTTTCAGTGCTTTGCAATATTCCAATGGTTTGATTAAAATGGGACACCCTGTATATATCCAGTAATTTTTACAGTACTGATAAGTTGTAATGAGCACGGTATATCAACTTTGAGAAGTGAAAAAGAAATAGAAAGTATAAAAAAATATAGCTATTTGAAAATTTCACAATATTTCTGTATAATTTACCTTCGTTGGTTTAATATAATCAACTAAAATTAATAACTGTTTAAACCGTCTTGTAAAACCTCTATGTAGATTTCAACCTTATAATTGTGCTATTGAATCTTTTGTGTATAATTAATTATAAATAAACATTAATTCAGGGGTTTTCTTCAGTCATACTAGGAATTCAGGAATGTTATCCTCAGCTTTGTTCGACTCTGGTAGAGTCGTTCCAACATAGTTTTTCTACCTAATCCAGGACTGAGCTATATCAAGCCTAAATGTAAATAAATCAATTTAGTTCAATTATACACTAGGTTACCCGACCTCAAAACAACAAATATCTCGACCAATCAAATATAGAAAGTTAAGGTGAAACGACGAGAAATTTAAGCCACTGGAATGACTTAGACAGCATTTGCTTTTTTTTTTAAGAAAAAAAAATATTAAGGAATAGTTTCTTATCTCAGAAATTCGACTTATTAAACTTATCACTGAGATTATTTTAATTGTCAATGTTGAAGAATTTCCATCTAATCGCATAAACGAACTCAGACGTCTTTGTGTTTAATTGGCACGATGAGCATTGTAGGCATATATGACTACTCTATATCTTTTAAAGTCATTCGTAATATCTTAACTACTGGTTTTCTGTCGCAATTTTTTTAAAGTGATATCTTACACTTAGTTCACTCCTAGTTTGCCATTGACCGCCATATTTTCAGAATTGTTATGATCATTCTAATTTATCAAAGCCTTGATTAAACGATACACTGTGTTTCTGGCTATTTAGTACCATTGAGACTGATTTTCTTGAAGTGTGTTTTAGAGAAAATATATTGCTAGTAAGTGCAAGTAGGTAACGGGTACACACAGTTACAAAAACGCAACGAAATATAATTATTTTTAATTAATGCAAATTAATTCTCAGAAATAATCAATTACTAATAAGGCTTGGTAATGATTACTAAAAGAACCTGTATGACGAGAACATCAACAGAAAATTATCACGCAATATTAGAAACATGACTAGAAATAGACTTTAAATAAACTCATTGTGCATCCACTATTATCAAATGAATTAAACACCATCAATGAACTTGCACAGAAAAACACTTCTTAAAAGTGTTACAATTACATAATATAATTAGTCCTCCATACGAAAACAATCAGGCTGTTTAATGAGGTTTGTGTTTTTTTTCATTATTAGATAAATTGTATATTTTATGAGCGACCGTGGCTTAGTGATAGAGTATTAACTTAGCAATCCTGGAGAAAATCCTGAGACAGTCTCCAGCGGCCACTATCTTAACTTAAATTTCTTCATGACTTTCCCTCATTCATACCAGACAAATTATGGCATTGAACCTCAAAACTAGGTCCTGGCAGACTACTTTCGTAGATCTTCTTTCTACTGTTTCCCAACTTGAGCCAGAGGTGCCTAAATGTCATACAAAAATTAATAATTTATATATTTTAAAAAAAATGTTTTGTGGTCATAATTAATTTTAACAAACTACTGTCTGAAACTGAAAACATAACGAGAAAATTAAATACAACTGATGATGGCCCAAGATAATGAAAAGGCTCAGAGATAATGACTATGAGATTTCAAGTAACAACTTATCTTCAAGAAACATCGAAAAGCAACGCGGGAGAGAATAAATTATTTTGTATTTTGCTATCACTCCTTCTCCTTGTTTCTGACTTATGTCTGTGGACATTGAATATTGGACACAAAAACAAAACGTTTATACATTTTACATTTTTAGAAAGTTTTGCAAGAAAATTGCAGTAAAAGTAGCGTATTTTACGCGATCATATTAACTAAATGCCAAAGTATTTGTTCCGAAATGTGTGTACTTTGATTGGAAATATATTTAGAGACATCTTTTTGGGAAAATCGAAGCCATGAAGAAAACAGTTTGTAGTATATTCTGATATTAAAGTTCCTCGTAAAGAAATAATTCTTTTAAAATCTGAAAGTATAGGGGAAAGAATTTACATCAATTTAATACGCTATTTCAAGCTTCAAGAATGAATTTTATCCAAAATATTTGGATCAGTAAATTAATGTTCTGTTTGTTATAATAAGCTAGCAACTTTAAATTCAACATTAATAACATAACGAATATAAATATTTGTTTGTCTAATTTGCTCAGTTTTAACTTGAACAACGGAAAGTTAATATTTTATGCAGAAGTATTCACTGTGTACATTAGATGGACTACGTCCCAGTATAAGTTCAATATCTCTGGTGAAGCTTAATTGTTTTGAATATGATGGGTATTTTAATAACTAGCGAGGAAACTTCTTAAGTAAACTAAAGAATCCAGAGTACACGCGGAAGATTCTTTGGTGTGGGCATTAGAATTTTTTTCCTACTTCAATATATTTTCGCATAAGTCTGATTTATTAAACGTATGTAAAAAATAAATAAATAGCAATTGAATTTTCCAGTCTCTTGAACCTACTAAGAATATAAATAGACAAATATGAAACTAATAATTAATTTCATTACAAATTCGGCCAGTTTATTCAGGATTGAAAAATATAATTTTTACATTTGCGAAGGCATCGCAGGTTAGAATAAACTGAATTCAAAGTTCGACAAGAACATTTTTCCAAGTATTTTAACTACTTCTTTTTTTTTATCGCAAATTCGCTAGTCAAAAAATATGTTTATCTCTATACTTCATTAAACAAATTTATTACTTAATTCGCAAGTTAAGCTCTAAATTGATTAACTATATTTGTAAACAATTATACTGTTACCATATGCTATGAACGTTTTAAGGAATATTGCAGGATTAGAAATCAATTTGGCAGGAGAAGAGAGAAAATTAATATTAGTATTCATAATTAGTGATTATGTTGTTTATATAGTTTCATTTGTTTCTTTTCTATTTTAGAAAATTACGTGTTCACAATATTCTACTTATTTTTACCGATTATAAAAAGTTCTTTATGTTATTTTTAATTTCTGGCTTATATCAAACTCAATATTTTCTATGTTAATTCACATTTCTAAAAATATAAAATGTAAAAATATTAAGTCTTCAATATTCGACTTCGCACTGTGATGCATTGTAAAATGCAGTGATTAACTGTTTAAATTTAATTAGAAATATTTTGTAATGAGATTAGTCTGAGTCTAGTCCTGATGATGTAATGACTCAGAAGCTTGACAATTCGCTCCATAGAAGAGAGACAATACAAAATTCAATTTCGGCTCATGCATTATAGGAAAGTACACGATAGACAGATACGTTTACAATTATTATATTGGACTTATATCCTTAAGAAATACCTTAAAAAAATTTAGAGTCATATTTGTGTTAATAAGACATAATCTGAGTAATCTAATTGTCTGGATCACGACTGATTATGTATGTTACGTACCATCTAATGTAGCAACACGCAGAGGAGCGTTGCGTATGCCTTGAGAGTAGTTTGTATTGGTTTTTTGTGCAGAAAATATGAAATATTTTAGGTCCATCTTATTTCGAGACAAATACAGACCACACTATTTTCTCCCAATTTTTCATCTATTTTCAATGTATTATGTTTCAATTTTTAGCACTGTAGATACAAATATTTTAAGAAATACTCTTTGTTTATCATACCTTTTTTCTCTCTTTTGGGTAATACCAATATTTTTAAAAGTATGTAATATCCATAATAATAATAATAATAATAATAATAATAATAATTTAAATACAGTGTTACCTGTTTGTTGCAGGAAAGAAATATTTCCTATATGATGGATTGTGTTCACGATAGTCTCATTGTAATATATAATTTTGTAAACATTTTCTCGGTTGAGATTAGTGAGCTTGCACAAAATATACCATTATTATCTTCGAAAGTACCAAATGACAAAAATCTTTCACCATGCATTTATTTTATGGATCTTCAACTTTTTGAACAATTCAAATATTTGTATCAATAGAAAATAAATTAGTATATCTACCCACGTACGATTATTTCGTTAAAAATAATTTGATGGTTGATTCGATTCATTAATGAAAAATTCAAATATAATTTGTAAGTTCCTTAAAATTGAACTCTTGATATTCTTATATCGAAGAAAATTGAGTTTTCTTGTGATTAAATAGAAATATGTCCACATTTGTTTCTTGATTCTTACAAATTAAGGACGAAAGTAAATCTGAACGTCATATTGATACAAAATAAATTATTGTGAATATGATCTCTTCTTTCGAAAATGCTCATTTTAGTTATGACGAAAATTGCTTTAGCTTGATAAAATGATTTGCCTCCTATTTCATAGATTGATCCTTTGTTATTTTACGTTGTGTCAAAATAGTTTTTCTCATCTTAACAAAAGATCAGAATTATATAAGCAACGATAGAAAACGAAAATCGGTACGAAATAAAAATATTGGACGTTACATTTTTTTATTAATATATTTTTGTTTTTGTAATAACGATGCATTTCCTTGATTTTAATATTATATGCGTTACAACGAATGTATTTCCTGTTATTCTTAATTTGGATAAACAAATAACATTTATTTTTCAATACGTTTTCAAATGTTCTACTTAATTGTTATATATATATATATATATATATATATATATATATATATATATATCGAGACCCTTTAATATATATTTTCTCGGTAAATTGAAATATCTCATCTTTATGTACATTTTAATTGATCTTCATTTGTCCAACTTGACACAAATTAGATCGCATTGATTCTTTTGGCAATTTATTTTATTTTTATTATAGTAATTTTAATTATTACGTTTACAAGTAGAAATTGTTATGACGTAATTATATTTGTATTTTCTTTGAGTTTATTGAAAATATATAATTTTGAGTCCATCATCTTTGTGTCTATCACGTCTATTTCTATCAGTCCTACATTTCGAAATTATTTTTTTGTTTAATAGTGTTAATTACACTTTTGATACTTAATTACACGTATTTATTTTGCCGTATTCATAGGTGATCATCGTAATATACATTAATACTTTATCTCGGATTTTTACATTAGATAGCTTTCTTTTGAATACAATAAAGATTTTTCAATTAAATTGAAGACTTAAGCGATAAATGATTTAAATGTTCCTCGGCATTGCTTTTTAGGTCTCTATGTATGTAAGTTTGCATGTTCTAGTGTCAAAAGGGACTAACTCTATTTTCCGTTTTCTACAGTACTAAATGCATTTAGAGTCAGTTGAAAGAAAAGAGCCATGTTCGCCCTGTTTTTTTACAATAATTGAGGCCTTGTTACCGTAGGCTAATAAAAGCTATGACTTACGCGAATTTTAATGATAGAAACACTAATTCTTAGCAAAAATAACACAAAAATGTTTTAGTAATTTACTAAAATTAAAACATTGACTTATTCCTTTTTGGCATGTGACCGTCCATTTCACATTAACATTATTGATATAATATAAATTTCATTATATATACAGTACAGTACTTAGCACGATTTTGTCTGCGTACTAGAAAAACCTACATGAAGATAAAAAACACAACTAATAGTGTCTTAAAATTATAAAGGAGATACCTGTAAGATTGTTAAAAGAAAGAAATTGGATATCTGTAAAGGCCTTCAGAAAAAGAACAGGTTGGTTTAGAGTTCAGGAAACATGCTAAAAGTATGAGGCTATATGAATTTCAAATATAATTCTTCATCGTGTTTTGTTATTACGCTTGACATATTTAAATGTTATAAGGAGTAGATTTGCAAACTAATTCTATACACTTTATGTGGAATAATTCACGTGTCCTCTTGAATACTTTTACTCTTCGCAAACCTAAGTTTCTGATCCTAAAGACCACGAGTATATGCTTATTTTCTTATTGTTTCCATCAAATGATTTTAAGGTTCTAAGAACGGTGTCTTAACGAAATTACTAAGTACTCCTCAACTCGGAGATCAAACTGAAGACCACTTATCAAAGTAAAACATTAAGCAATTATGTTAATTTTAATAGACATTTGATTCATCTACTGTAAATCGTGATACATTCTTTATTGTATCTAACGCTTTGACATGATTGCTACAGATGAATCATTTACTTCAGATAGTCTAAAATTTGAATTAGTAAAATATTACATACACAACGAAATATAAATTTTTCCTAAAGTATTTATCGAAATCTTCTAATACACTCCCAGCAAAGAATGTATATGAATATTTAATAACAATATTCAACCAGTAAATAATTTTTATAAATCGATGAACTTGTGTGTCTCCTTCACAGTTTGGTCACTCTATCAGCGTTTTCCTGAGACTTACTGCATCTCTGATGAAGACGCTGATATAGTGTCGAAACTGTAAACGAATTATCTGCTTGTCATATTTTTGGCTTTGCCTTGTATGCGATGTTATATGTTTTAATAATATGAGTACAAGGCCTAAGTAGTTTTATATTCAAAATAATATAATTGCAAAAATCGTTAAAAGGGTGTATTGTTCATCTTATGTTCAGTACGGAAACAATTGGAAAAGATATATGAAGAATTATTTTACTCTGCTCTTCTGCAATCAAACACTTCTGCCCACGCACAAGCAATCCATTATTTTGTGCTTATTTCTTTTCCTCTATATGTTATCTTTCTCTCTCTCTCTCTCTCTCTCTCTCTCTCTCTTTATGTCCCTCTCACTGTTCTCTCATTATATATCTCGCTTCCTCTCTCGCGTCCGCTCTACCTACGTGCTTGATTCCACCGAGCCAATTTACGGACTTTTGCCCGAGTCTCCTTAGCATCACATACTGAGAGCAATTTTTCAGAGCGAGTGTCCCTCCTGCGGCCATCTAGCGTCATTTAGCAACGAAACGAGTTTTGACTGACGATAAAAAGAGGCACTATGTAACACACAACAATCCAGTAACTCCTGCCATCTATGAGCCAATCCTTCATTTACATATAGGTGAGTTTTTCACCGCAGGGCTGTCGATTTTTGGCATGCGTGGTTCCACATATGGTAAATAGAAAAGAAAATACATACAGGAAAAACTGTTTGTGGAGATAGTTTTTCCACGTGCTCGAGCTAAACACAGTTTCCACTATCTGAGGAATGTCTAGAAAGTGATAAGATCATGGGAACGATACCAAATATTCAAAGGAAATAATATCATATATAAAAGAAAATATTCTAATATAAATGGAATCATGTTGACGCTTATGAAAAAGTACTTCGAGCTGCAAATAGCATACACACTGACCTAATCAACTTGTTGATTCATTTAATTGAGAAGTATATATATATATATATATCAGCATTAATCACTCTCTCAATCATAGTTATAAAAGATAAATAGATATAATTATTTCATCATACATACATGATAAATAACGGTTTCCTAAAAAGGAGAAAAAAGGTTCTTATCTGTCAAAAGGGAAACTTTTTTTTAGAAATGAAATATCAGCCTTAACATTCAACTTAAAATGAAAGCATACCGATTTCTTAATAAGATCGGCATTATCATTTCTGAATGATAATGAATTATAATTTTTCCAGGGTATTTTCTAACCAAACCTATTATTGTAAATCGTTCAAAAATACTTTTTTTTAAATCACTATATTTTGTCTCTTTTGAACTACTGTAAGTTAAGCTAAATGTCCGTGGTAGTGTTACGTAATGCACACTGTTAAAAACAATCGGCCATTTCGCTGGAAAACGTCAGGCAACAGGGATGAATGGAACTTGAAAAACAAACATCAAAAACCTTTCAGTTTCGAATAATATTCAAACAAATAATAGTTTAAACTTGTATCTACAATTACGCAGGTTCTTAATCTAAAAATCAATAATGGTCGCAATATTATATTGCACTAGAATAGAGAAAATTTATTATATCTTTTGCTTGAAAATATTTGGAAATTGAAAAGTTACTATTTTTTTGTTAATCACGTTCCACGTAACTTCTCAAGTAGCACATCCACGTGGGCCGATATTGATCGACATCGATCATCGACATCGCTTAACATCGGGTATCGGCATCACTCAATATCGGTCATTGACATTGTGAACATAATGTTTTTCTGATTTTTTACTATTTTTTAATAGGAATGCCCCTTTTTATATAGGCCCACCAACATAGACAAACCAACATTAAATAGTAAAACACGTTAGAAATTGTAAAAAGAATTATACTACTTGTAAAGAATACTATTTTTCTGTAGCTAAAGTTACATCACTTCGATGTGCTAATGGATTGTAAAATTTGTCGACCACTGCTAGTTTGTCAAATAATGTTATTTTTGATGTTGCATTCATGCAAAAATTTGTAGTTCTGCTCCATTGTGATCGTTTCAAATCTCTTCCGCTGTCAACTTTTTTTTTTGCCAAGAAGTTAAGAGTACAATGGCCTTGATTACAATGAAACAGCTTCAATTGAAGTAAATGATGTAAAACACATGTAAAGAAATCTAACTTTAACTTATTCTCCTGCTAATAAGGAACCTCTCTTAATAACAACATACGCTGGAGAAAATACGGTAGAAAAACGAAACAAAAGTGTAAAATGTCCCCCGGTTCTGGCGGTGTAGGATAACAAGCATAATAAATATTACTATATATCTTGTTGGTTTGTCTATGTACTTACAGTGATCAAACTATCCTTGGGAAAAAAGCAATCAACTTTAACATTTTATTTGTCTATGTTCTTCCCGTGAAGTTACGTGTTATTTCTACATTTTAACCTGCTTCACCAAACAAAGTTGGCGGCGTGCTGACAACAGCATGAAGTTTTATATTTAATCACTAGAGTGATATAGCATCACTTGAATAAACGTCGTTTTTCCCATATGGACCAATATTGATCAACATAGATATAGGTAACCGCCATGGATCGATATGGTTCCTCGGATCGACAAATGCTCTATTTTCTTAATTTTATTCATTATAGGCAGAATGTTTTGTAGAAAATCGACTTATTCTTTGCACAATACTTACTGTAGTTTTAGAAAATAGGTAAATTAGTGATACCTATAATCTATGTCGATCCCACATCGATCGACGTGGGCTCAAGCTGGCCGCCCTCCCGCCCACATTAACAATGTGGGGCGATATGGGTCCCATGAGCGGCCAACGTGCATGTGCTTCTGGGGTTCCTTCCCTGACCTTTTCCCAGGGAATTGGCCGATTTTTTTAAAAGGTACAGTTAACGTAATAAAATTAAACTTCCCAAACTAAAATTAGAATGACAAAACCAACATTTAAATATATCTGCTTTTGTATAGTATAGAAGAATAAATAGATAGGCATTGCTCTTACTTGTCATTTTCCAGTAGCTATGTTTTCTTTCCTTCCTTGTTGTCTGATACTATAGGTCATCATGCGTTATCGTTGCCTTCATTGCTAATTATTATCCATGGATACATTTTCCTGTGAATGCGTAAAGCATTTTTAATGTTCGGTTTGCTATCTTTAAATATATTTATTTTTCCTATATCAAAAAATAAAAGTGATTTAAAATTGTTAATTTAATGATAGCTCAAAAGTATTTGTATCAATTGAACACAATATTTTTTTGAATAATTTTAAAAATATATTGTTTTATTTATAGACTTCAAATGCGTGCTTTGTATCTTTTATTTTATCAGTGTTCTTAGGCTTTACGTGCTTAAATGTCTAGGCGTGCGTTTGGAGAAGGGATATAAAGGGATTAATTTCAAGAATATTTCACCTTAGTAGCAATATAATGAACAACCCTATAACATTGCCTTTTGGTTGAAACATTTCTAATGGGAAACCTGTATCTTCATACAGGTGTAGTGTATACAGAGATACGATACTGATTATTATCCTTGATACTTAATTTTATAATTAATAACTGTATTCACTAAGGAAATGACATTTGGAGAAATACTTTCGTATGGGTTACATAGACCATCTTTCCAGAGCCCATGACGAAAATGGTTTATCGAAATAAAATCAACTATATTGCAGCGCTTTGAAAGTATATAACAAAACATTGTCCAGTATTAGTACAAAACGTTTAATAATTAATTTTAATTTTGGCTTCCATATTGATTTAGGACAAAAAGTTAAATTAATTTTGCAGCACAAAACGTTAATGCTCGTAATTGAAATGCTCTATTGGTTACACAACTGAATAAATTTCATATAACAAGAAGTTTAATCACGGGCCCGTTATATCTAATTTCAGGTATGACATGTACCGGCCAGTTCATAGATTTTGATATTTTTTTATCTACGAACTCCTCATGGAAATTTATAGATCTACCTAAATGTTTCCGTCTTAAATTTCCTCTGGGTTCTTCAAAATTGTTGACACTAAAAACTTGATGTGTACTAATGTTGACAAATCTGCTTAAAATAAAGAAGTCATTTTTGTTTAATATGACACATATTTGTGTGTACATTTTGAAGTCAACAGATTACTCCCATGTCTTTTGAACAGAGTGTACAGAATTTCTAAAAACTTTGAATAAACATAAAAACTTGGCGTCTAAGTATGACCAAATTTTCAAAATAACTACATTGGGCAGAACAAAATGCCTTAAAATCAAAGATTTATGGGTCATGAAAGTCAGTCAACTTTCAGAATATACAAGTGTCTCAACTATGCTGAAAAATACATAGTTTTATGAAAATGTGTTTTCTTAGTAAATGACCTCCAATTATGACGGATGTTTTAAAACTAACAAATTTTGCTTTCTGTTTATAGTCGAACTAACAGTCCCAGCACCATTAAAGAATTTTTCGATGAGATAGCTAAAAGTGGTTACTGAATGTTGTAAACAACAAGTATGTACATTGTTAAGGAAGAGTTAGATTAGAATTTTAGATTTTTTTTAAAAAGTTGTCAGAATTCTTGCACATCTTGCATAAATCAATATGGGGCAATCTTTCGACATCACAAAGTACATACGTACATCTATCAAATAAAAAAAATATAAAAAGTTTTCAAAGACATAATTTTCTTAAAAAAAAGTACTAAAAATAAAAAAATAAATGTTTATGTATGACTAAAAAGAAAAGCATGCATGAGCCGTGCTCTCATATATAGTCACTATATAAATTCTTGAAATGACGCGACCCATTCTTTTTTTTTAGGCATGCATAAACATTTTATTTTACTTTTTAGTATGAATTGATCAAGAAAATAATGTCTGAAACGTTTATATTAATTTTTCGACTTATCTCGATCTTCGGATAAAGTTCTCTTAAGCTAAATGTTTTTGACCCAAATCCTAAATTAGTATGCAACCAGGAAAACCCATGATAGTTTTAAGCTAGTATTTATTTTAGGATACAGTAGTTGAAAATAAAAAAAAATATTAAAATTTATAAATATATAAAAATATATATAGAAATAATGGAATATTGTATTGTCACCGGATTTACGTCGCTCAGCAAAATTGCATCACTCTATGACGTCGGGAAATGAGTTCAATTAACGTTCCAAAATTTGATGACACCACGAACCAGGGTTGAAGAAAATCATGATTTAAAATAATCATTTTTTTATTTAAATAAAACATTGATTTTAATAACTAGAGGCAGTGATAGAACCCCTAAGTTATTTTTCTTTTCTTTTGAAATACCTTAACCAGGAAACACTAAAGTAAAATTCACAAATATGAGATGTTCTCTACGGAAGATAGCCATGAAAAGGGCGCAATCACATCAAACTGAAATAATTTTGAGTAGGTAAGAAGATATGGCAATTAGTTATGGTATATTTTACAACAGAAAGTTAACATGTAGGAAACTTCTACGTTACACCATGAATGAAGTGTTTTTTGAGGTGATTACACCGTAATTAAGTTCGAAAAAGTAACGATTTACAATGCTTTCCTACGTATCATCTTTCCTACTAATATGACGTTTGTGCCTTCCTCCCTTCCTTCCTAAGTAACCGCAAAGTATATAATCACAATTGATTCTATTTTCCGCTCTATATCTCTCAAACGAAATGTTTCACTATATGCATTTTCTATGATATATTTGAATTCTTCGGTTAAGAGTTTTGCGCTTTCAAATTTCTACTATCAATTTGGGAACATCTTATTAGAATAAATTTCATAAGGTATGATAACTATTTTGGAACCGCCGTTTCTCAGTGGTAAAGCGCTCACCTCCGGACCGTGGGGTCCTCGATTCGATCCCTGCTCGTGCAATGTGGACTTCGTGGTGAACGAAAACTCTGTGCGTGCGTTCCCTCAGGGTTCTTTCGTTTTCTCCCACTTTCTTCATTCCACCTATTCTCAAATTATCATCCACTCGGTCTGATCCAAATTTGCCTGAAGGCCTTTGATAAAATTCAAAGCTTTGTAATACATTAAAATCAATATTGGATACACATTTTTTTATATTCATCCATCAGCATATACATAGGTAACTGTTGTACTTCCATTAAGAATACATTATTTTTTAGCAAGTTGTGAATCAATAACATAATTTGATACAAATATATTTTGAGTAATAAAATGTAGATAATTTTGAGAAACACTTCTTTTTCTAAACCAAAACTGGATTTTTTTTTTGTTTTCTGTGTGTTCGTTTTCATACGTATTTCAAAAAATAGATATATTTGTAATACAAATTGTAAACTTATAACGTGAATCGGGTTCATACGTTCTCTTCTGAAATTTCGCATGTAATATGAAATGAACCTATCAAATGGTTCGTTAACATTTTAGGTCCATCACTTTGGTTTGCTTGTACATCATAAGACCATATTATTACATATAAACTGGAAGGTGAATTTTAAAGTTTACATATGATTGAAACCACAAAATTGTTAAAAATATTGCACTTTATTTGTACTTTTTTTTAACAAATATATATTTCTCTGTTTAAATCATTGATTTTGTTTCTAAGAAAATCATCTGATTTTAATCGCGATTAAAATAATGATTTAAATCAATCAGCTTTTCTACGAGCCTCTGTGAAGTAAAGAAAGAATGTAAAAAGAAATGGCATCTTTATTGTAATTAGTTGCGGGGATATGATGCATCAAATTTAGTATAATATACTACGATATGAGTTTCAGTGATTATCAACTGGGAAAAGGAATGCATATTTTTTCTTTAAACATAAAATTAGTACGGATCTCTTAAATTTGTATAAAGAGCTAAAAATATCGCCAAATTGTATGCCTTGACTCATACATTTTTCTTAAACCGCCTGTATTGAAATGAAACGTACCAAAAATAAACCAGTCTAACAACGATATAAAAAAGGAATTTCTAATAAATAATATGTGTTTTTTTTCTCCTAAAAATAAGGTAACATTTGTAAAATTCGCTTATAAAGATGGGTTGAAATGGAGGACAGAGGAAAGAGCATATTCCTAAAAATAATAATAACAATAACACGGAAAAAATTCGAGTACGTCTCCTCTGTTCCAGTAATGAGCTTTTTTACGTAAGGAAATGGATAATTTTCTGAATATAATAACAATGTTCCGTATCGCTCTTCCAGAAAAGGTATTGTATATTCTCCTGGCTACGTTTGGAAAAACGGAAATTTACAAATTATTTAATACGATTATTCCATCAGTTTGATGTACACAATGAGTTCTACTATACACATTCCGACACTGTGAACATTTACCCTGTATACTAAAGAAATGCTCAAAATATAAAATATAGCTTAAAATTAATATAAATGCGATTTGGAAGCAATAGCCTTTGTACTTAGCAGTGGAAGGATTTTACTTAAGTAGCATGCACCTCTGATTGGGCTTTATATGCTGAAATTATGGTCATACGTACACCTAGGTTTACTGGAAGAAATGAATTTGTAATAATGAAATTTCAATGAATCTACTTATTGGTAACTAAAAATTACGTGATAAGTAAATTGGCTAGATCGAACATTGTGTTACAAGTAATACATATCAAGTAATATGTTGTAAACATGCATGCGAGCAAAATATTATATTATGGTGATCATAATTTAAATTGATAGCTTTATATTTGTTAAAAGGAAACAAAAGAGTGGTCTCATTTTACCTACTCAGGAAATTAATATTTTTTTATATTTTAAAAATAATAATTTATCAAGTAATTTGGTGCCTGGCACATATGAGGTCGAAATGTGAAGTGATTTTAGTGCTTTCTCCAAAGACAGCATCGTATTTTTTACTTTAACTTTTCTCAATTGGACAAGCAAAACAGTAGCGATAGGTTTTCAGTTCTGTGTTTCTTTTTGAACAATAGCTACTTTACAACTAAAGTCAGATTTTATTATGAGACCAGCCACGTTGTTGGATGGTGTTTTTATATGAAACAACTTGGTAAATTTGAGTTACATGTGGAAAGTGATATTGAGATTTCTTAGTATTATTTCCGGGCTGGACAAACTTTCAACAATGTTCTCACCGAACACTAAAAATAAATCTTATTAGAACGCATGGATCTATTACTAATATAGTGCTAAATTTCCCTTTCTCTATTTGATTGCAGATAAACCCCATCATATATACATAATTATTTTGTAGTTAAATATACATGATTGCAAACTAATAAATTGCAAATCGAAGCACTTATTTGCAACTATAAGCCTGTATCTTAACATTTATAAAGCTAAACAAACAATTCTTCGAGTTAGTAACTGGAATTCTGAAACTAAAGAAAGTTAGTAAAGTTGACTTGATTAGTTTTAGGTAGTGAAATTAGTTATTTCGATGAGAATGTTATACGTCAAATTCTGTTATATATTGATTGTTCTCAACACGTTCTCGTACTAATTCAGATATAAAAATCAAGTCACGTTGTTTAAAAGAAAACCCTAAATGTGCAACAGATGGCTCGTGGAAAGTTATTGTTGTATCATTGCAAATATACCACAGTGCAGCGAAAATACGTTTCAATTTTTCGGCGAAATAACTGTATCGTTTGCTTGAGACTATTTGTAGTTTTTAGCTACACATAGTGTGGCAACATTTAAATAAATATTAGGTATATCTTAAAATGTTTAAATAGTTAAAGAGAAATTTACCAATATCATACACTCTCCATTTTCTATCAAATTATGTTGTAAATAAAACATGTTCTTGCTCAATGTCTGTGTTTGCTTGAATCATTTGACCACTTGTGATCTATGATTTTCCTGTTATTACAACTTTGTCTTTTACTTCTCTAATGTGAGTGGCTTTTACTAAATACAGTATGAATGTCTATATTCTTATTGTCATCACCTATCTTATAGCAACATTCATAAAAGTAGTCTCTATAAATATAATACCGTGATTTGAGTAATATTAATAAGCCTACGACAATTTTAAGCGCAAACATATCTGAGATTGCCTCTTCCAGGCTTTATGTTTTTAATGTATGTCGTTTTAGAGAGTATTTCAACTCACAAACCAGCGATATATCTTGCCATCTGAGACAGCGTGCCATTTATTAAGAACTAAATTCGGTTGTGCCTGATTATTCATTATTCTCTGCAAAGAGAATTGGAGAATTGAAAATACATGGGCATGCAAATATTACAATATGGTGTTAACGTGTCTTCCTCTATGAATGACAGAAATTAAGGCTGTTTTCAGAAATCAGAACTATTTTAGAGTTGTCGACGAAGACAAACTGATTCCATCTAACCTTTTGTCTTAGAATTTAATTAAGTTGCTCAGTAAAGATTGCCAAATGTCTACACTAAATTAACATTTGGCTGATATATCTTAGGAAGAAATATTTTACAGATGTTATGAAACTGAAGGTATTCTTAAGTTGATTATCAAGAAAATTCCCTTGAATAAGTTCCTCAGATATGGTAAATTTATAAACTGTTTTCTGTATGATTAACGATTCGGTGAAAGAAGCTAAAAAAGAGAGAACATTTTAAAGTCACAATAATATATAAAATCGTTCCAGCTAGGTCATACGTACGACAAAAAGCAGTACAGGAACTGTATTGTAATTATCAAATTAGTATTTCAGGGTGTTCGGAATTAACAGATTTACAATATTGAATGGTTGTTAAAATAATACATTTGTAATGGATAGTATTGGTTATTTATATAATATTAATTGTTATGAAACTATAACGATTTCACATAATTTTGAAACAGACAAATGTATTACAACACCAACTGATAAAACATTAAATTGGGTCGTTTTGACGTCTACAAATAAAAAAAATTCTGTGTTTGTGGAGTAAACTTGAAACCTATTGGGTTTACATAAAATTGAATAATAATTTTAGCTTTGCCCATGACACAATTCTGTAACCACCACGTTCTTAATGTGTAATGCAATTTCTCAAGTGTAAACACAAATTGAAGCTATATTAAGTATCATGTTACATTATATTCGAACAACTTTCTTGATCTTACTTTGTTTTGTATTTAGATATTTTAAAATCTTTTATCAGGCTATGAGTTTTGCCTGAGAATGTGCAAATAGTTCTTTTGGGGACCAAGTAGTCATCCAAAAATGAGAATATCTCTCACAGCCTCTTTTTTTTAAAATCTTAATTGTACCATATATCCTATTCTGCTTTTCATTTTCCTCTCAGCTAAGACATTCTTTCTCTCAGAGTTTTGTACAGTGTTACCCAAAGGCTTGGGTTAATTAAGGTTTTCTACATTGACGATTTGACCTTCATAAAATACATACATCCTATAAAGTGTGATTATAAATTATCAATGAAAAAAAATGTATTTCATTCAGTCGTCATCTTAAAACGCGAAGGTGTTTTTAGCATTAAGAAGTATTTGACAAATGTATTTACAAAAACTGTGGTAAAGACCTTGTCAACTATAAAAATAACTAAAGTACGTACGTGCACTGTGCAATGAACTATATTAGACCAACAGAGTGGACTAAAGTTAATAACAAGCGCTTGATTCTAAAATAAAAGTTTCCAAAGTTGTTTTGATAACCCCAGGACCTAATTCGTTTGTATAAATAAGCTCTCTCAGATGTCACGAGCCCTCTTGCTGCTCATAGATCATTCTATTGTTATAACTACCGATGTGTTGATTCTACTTGCTATCCTTCATCATGGTTTCCTTTGCGTAAGTTAGATTTTCTTAATTGGCACATTTGCCGCTCTAGCTCTTCTAAAGTAAATTTGAGTCATCTTTGCTTGTAGAAGATAAATAAATCACTGAGGTCATCTTAATTATCACATGAGGTATTGAGAGGAATTCGTCATTTTAGATGATTTGGTCTCCACGCGAAGCTAATTCTTATTGTTGCTGCCTATTGCAGCCTGTATTGAGTAATATTGCTAGCTAATCTTTGATTATTTACTTCTATTAAATTATTTTTACTTTGTATTAGACAGACTGATAAATAAATATTAACATCCGCACCCTTTGACATATTTGGTTTTAATTTAAATATACATCACGATATTACCATATCGTCGTTTAGTAAATTATTAAACTCGATACGTCTATTAAGCGTCATTTTAACGCCAATCGCTACCATTCGATATAATAATATAGTATGGGTCCCTGACGGGAAGCCATACAAAGTTTAAAGATGTCCGGAATTAGACTAAAGGATGCTGCACGTTAGAGACCGGGGTTTGATTCTCCTCTGGGAGCCATACAACGTCTAAAGATGTCCGGAATGGTACTGATGGATGTATGATAAAGCATAGAATACTACTCATTGTGGGAGATTCTACAAGAGATAATCTTTATTACAGAAAGATAGGTTATTTGAACAACAGAATTACTTATATAAATACAGAGATAAATACAATTATAATATTATGCATTGGTACAATTTTTGGATGGGTAGTATAGTGGCTGAATTAAGAAGCAGATCGATAGATTAATAGTTATAAGCTAATTACATTTTTCTGGCAATAAAGTAAGGGAACCTACTACGGAAAGCAGATAATTAATTACTTAGACTTTCATGAAAAGCTATCAAGTCATAATAAAATACATGGTTTCAATTAAATACAAGCAATTGAATCATGGTTTCAATTGCTTGATCGTTGATTAAACCATTTTTGTAAGTAAATATTATTGAGTATTGGAAAGGAAATTTTAACATAAACAATAATTTTATTTAATTCCAAATGCCATGTAGTGTGAAATCTATGCACTCCATATAATTATTTCTTAACACTAAGTTTTCCTGTATTAGCTTTGGAAGCACAATGGTTCTGTGGACAAGTTTCAATGGACTTTCTCAATAATTGTTTTAAAATATTGAATTGTATTAGCGTACACCGTGAAACCTATACCTTTGAATTGTAGGTACAAAATTCACATACTTCGAGAGGCCGTGGAGAACCCAGGATTGAGTTTAGAGGGGCGGTTCTTTGCCTCTCAGTTCTTGGGAGGGGACAAGTTAATAAAAACCAAAACGAAGGTAAAATATGGATCTCTAGCTCCATCACTATCCCATTTTTTTAAGAATCAGTGACGGGCACATGGATTCATATTTTACTATCGGTTTTGTTCTTTAAACTGTTCCTTCTCAAGAACTGGAAGTAAAAGAACCACCCTTCTAAACCCAACCACGGCCTTTCGAAATTTGTGGGCCAAGTCACAATTCAAAGGTACAGGGTGTAGAGAATAATAAAGTAGTAGGATTTTCTCTACATTGCTTTCGAGATTATAAAAAAAATGTCTAGTACCGGTGCATATTTAGTTCTTTTGATGTATTGAAATGTATTATCCTAACTTGATAACAAACTGTAAAAGTTTTTCTTTTAATTCACTGGATGGCGCTGTTTCTGAAACTATTCACAAGTATACTTCACACACGTGTACAAAATAAATTATGTTCTTTATTCTATATTTATTTAGTTTTCTTATATCTAAAAGAATAAAACTTTATCAGGTGGACATTGAAACTTCATGTACATTAAATACTTGTAAGAAATTAACTTACATTAAATCATGACCTGAGATAAAGTAAATTAATAACAGTATCTAGATTTTCTTCATTATCAATACAATATCTGCTAGAATTTTATTTAGTTGTGAGTAGACGTACAGGATATAAAAAATATAATAGGTATAAATAATATTTAGAATTATTCATATTTGCTCAGAATTTCCATATCGTAGCTATTCAACTGTTTATTAGTAATATTTAATGTAATTGTAAAAATAGAGTAACTATCTAACTGGCTGTTACACAAGTTACGTGATTAACTCAACACAAGGAATAAATGTAAGAAAACAATATTTATTTTATAGTTCACATATTTATTAAGGAAATGACTCATAGAAGATATTTTTTTTTTAAATAAAAATTACAATTCATCTAGCATTGTAACTTTGTTAATACTGGAAATAGGGTTTCTGGCAGTACCAGCATCGATGGTCAATAAAAATCTACGATAATATTAAAAATTAAGTGAAAGAAAAAATAATAAAGCTTACATGGTCCATAAAACGTTATATCTACATATTGTCGGAATGAATTGTAGAACTATTGTACAAAATTCATAGATATTGTTGAAGAACTAGCCTTTAGAACTAGAACTTTATATATTGTTGTATTATACACTAGAATTTAAAATTAAATTTAATCCTCGAATAAATTATTAAATATTAACACAGATTAAACTAGAAGGAAATAAATATACTTATATTTTTTGTATGCTTAAAAGCAATCTTCATCACATTTTTAATCTTATGTCTATGCCTACACTTCTATCGCATTTCGGAAAACAACGTTAATAATAAAACGATTTTGAAATAAAATATTCAGGACGTGATAGTGTATGATTTAGAAAAAAACAACATATAAAGAACTTTGAATTGAAACATACTAAATTTTGAAAAATTATATATTGATTGTGAAAATAAATTGAGAATCTATAATAACTACTACTACTAAAATTCCGGGTGGCAGACACCTATGGTGGAAATGCTCTTAAATATTATTATCTGAACATTTTTTTAGAGAAAATTAAACGGCAATATTTTCTTCCTACTGTATTAAATAACGCTACAAACGTCGTGGTAATGTAATATATTCCCATTAACTATCGTTACGTAATTAAAATTGAGAACTATTTGCTCTTTTGTACTATGCGAATGAATTTACTTAAATTAATTTAACGTTTAGTTCTTCAATAGTATTTTCTTTCTTTCTTTCCTTGTTGTCTGAAAATATACGTCACCATGCAGCTTTTTACTTTACTTCCTAATTGTAGTTCTTTCTTGAAATTATAAATCATTGTGACTGTTCGAACTTCTTTCTCGTAATGCGTATTGTTCTATATTTAAAAAAATAATAAAAACAAACATTTTTTAAAGAAAAAAATCCTAAACAATTCGTACTAAAAATAAAAAAAATGTTTAATCATGATTAAAAAGAAAAGCATGGTTTGCTATCCTAGATACAGTTACTTTATAGTTTAATAAAAGTAAGTCTTTCAAAAGTGCTTTCCATTATTACATTCTTTTATTTAGTTCGCAATGATTGGTGGTGTCCTGAAATCTTGCAACGACAATTTTAGCACTTTTTCCGACCTCATAAAATGATGAAAATTTGCCGAGCAACGTAAGTCGGGTAATAATACAATATTCCATTGTTAGATTTATCTATGTCTATATATTTATACATTTTAAAAGCATATTTTAATTAGCCAGAAATATTACCTATAAATACTAGCCTGCAGTGCTATGGTGTTTGGCGGACTGCAGAACACTTTGGGATTTGGGTAAAAATAATAAAGAAAACTTTTTAAAGTCATACTTTTTTAAACAATTTGTACTAAAAGGTAAACAACAATTTTGTTTACGAATGACTAAAAACAAAAACTTGGGACGCGCTCTCATGTACAGTTACTTTATAAATTCTTCAGTTATCGCGCCACATGGTTTTCTTTTTAGACAAGCATAAACAAAATTATTGTTTACCTTTTTGTACTGATTGTTTTAGAAAAGTATGTCTTTAAATAGTATTTTAATTATTTATTTTACATTATTTTCTTTAGTTCAGAATGGCTCATGGTGTCCTCCAACCTTGCAACGTTAATTTAACTCATTCCCCGACGTCATACAATGAAGAAACTTAGCACAGCGACATAAATCCGGTGACCATACAATATTGGTAATTTTATCTGTTTATATATACTTCCAATTTTAAAAGCATATTTATTTTTTTTCTTCTAATATTATGCATAAATACTAGCCTGCAACGATGTGGAGATTCGCTGGCTCCAGAACACTTTAGGATTAATGTAAAATTAATTATAAAATCATTTTAAAGACATAATTTTCTTAAACAATTTGTTCTCAAACTTAATAAAAATAATTTTGTTTATGTATGATTAAAAAAAGAAAAGCTTGGGGCGCTGTATATGAACGCCCCATATAAAACATCAATAAAGTGACTGTATATGAGAGAGCGCCCCATACTTTTCTATTTACTCGATCATATACAAAATTATTGTTTACTTTTTAATATGAATTATTTAAACACAATATGTATTTAAAAAGTTTTTAATTATTTTTCTTCAAATTACGAGTACTTCGGCGTTCAAATACTTTTTCTCAAGCTAATGATTTGTGACCCAATTCTAAAGTGTTCAGCAACCCGTCAAACTCTTCATCGTTGCAAGCTAGTATTTATGGTCCGTATTAAAAAATATGAAAATTCACTTTTAATATATATAAATATATCAAAGTAACAATAGAATATTTTATTGTCATCCGACTTACGTCGCTGTGGAAATGTTTATCATTGCACGACGTCGGAAAATGAGCTAAATTAACGTTGCAAGATTTGAGGACACCACGAACCATCTAACTAAAGAGAAAATGTGAAAAGTTAAACGTGATTTCAAGTTGATAATTTAATTTAAGGTCTAAAGAATGTGTATAATATTACATAATGATAATAGTTGGCAAACAGTGATGTTTTTGACCTTTTAAGAAAATAAAATCTTTGCTTTTTAGACTTCCAATTACCCAGCCCCGTCGACCTAGCGGTTACGTCACGGATTTTGAATTGGCAATGGGTAAGTACGTGGGTTCAAATCCAGTGTCGACTACTCTAGTTTTCTGCGCGATTTTCCTGTCCCATCACTCGAATGTCGAGATAGTACCTTAAGAAAGAACATGACCAATGACTTTCTTATCCTGTCCTCTACCTACCCTATCGGCCTGTGCCAAAGACTACAAATAATTCAAGTGGGCACCCGTTGTTATATTACGTGATTTATAGCTTTTACTTTATCCCTGTTGTCAGGCTTTACAGCGTCGCTTAGGGAAGGCATTTAAAAGGATTAGTTAGTTTAAAATATATGTGACGTGAATAGTAAGATAATGAGCAGCCCTATAGTATTCTATTTCAACACGTTTTTTATTAACTCTCTTTCTTGTCTGTCTGTTCGGTACAAATTGTGCAATCGATTTTAAACCCACTTCCCGATAAGCCAGAGACGTAAAATTTTAAACATAGCACAAAACTGGATGACAATGCAATATTAACTTATGACAATTTGAAAAGGTCCCCATCTTGGATCCAAAATGGCTGACGATGCCTTTCTTGTCTCTGTTCGCTACAAATTGTGCAATCGATTTTAAACTAACTTCCCAATGAGCTAGAGACTTCAAAACTTCAAACATTGCTCAGAAGCGGATGACAATGCAATATTAACTTATGATATTTTGAAAAAGCCGCCATCTTGGATCTAAACTACAATCCAAACCCATTAATGTATTGAATACGGCTCGAGAAATAGAAACGAAATTTAGTATAAGGGTACAGTATCACTAACAGGATACGAAAATACATAACGTTTAAAAAGACACCATCTTGGATACAACATGGTGGACAGAAAACATGATTTTTTCAGACCGTTTGTGTTAAAGAAATGACATTTTGTATGAAGATACATGGCCACCAGTAGGTTAAGAAAATATTACAAAATATTGAAAAAGTCGTTAAACTGTATAAAGTAACCCATTTTTGTATAGAATACACAGGCTAAACCACTGGAGCTAGCAAAGTGAAATTTGGTATGAAGGTACATTATTACTAGTAGGTTACGAAAATGTTACCAATTGTTTTCCAAATTCGGCATCTTGGATCCAACATGGCGGACAAAAAACATTTTCTACACCGTTTGAGCCAGATATACGAAATTTGGTATAACGGTGTATCATAACAAGTGGTCTATGAACATATTACAACCTTTTCAAAGAATTACCATTTTTGATTCAAAATGGCCTCACAAATATAATTTTCTCACCATTTGAGCTAGAGAAATGACATTTTAAATTATCATGAGTAAGTCACGATAATATAATAAAACGTTAAAAAGTCGCCATCTTTAATCCAGAATGGCCGCCAAAACACTGAATCTAAAGAAACGAAATTCGGTATAAAGGTGTATGACCAAGATTTTCTTACAAAAACTAATTAAAAAAAGGAACCTGCAATGCCACAGTGAGTTGCATGTATTTCCGACTGTTTACAACGAAACAACGTCCAGTATTTCAATATTAATAGTACAACACATTGCATAATTATTTTTAATTTACGTTAAGTATTGGTTTAAAACAAATATTTGAATTGATTTTGCATCACAAAACTTTAATACTTTAGTTGGTGTTCTCTACCGATTCCAGAATATACAAATTCCAATTAACAAGAAATTTAATAATATACCCTTTCATCTCAATTCAGTAAGGGCATGTGCCGGTCAAGTCAGGGCATTTTGGTAATTATTTATTCTGTGGGCTTGTCCTGGAAATTTAACAGAACCGCAATTTTTCCGAAAAAAAAACTTAAATTTATCATTTTTTTAATTTTATTGTTGATTATAATTATTGAAGTTCAAAACGTGGTATGCTGTTTTAATTTTGACACATCATAATACCTAATTAACGTAAAAATATCTTCTTGGTTTTGGTTATATATAATAGTGTGTAGCTTGTGATGTTAAAACAGTCTTTAGTTCCATGTCGTATATGCAGGATGTGCAAAAATTTGGAGAGATGAAATTCGAAAATTCAAATATTTCATAAATGTTTATTCTCTTCCGTAAGAAAGTACTTACTTGTGAATCACAATGTTGGGTAACTACTTCGAGATACATTATAGCAAAAATGTCGTAAAGGGGTTGGGGCTGTTACGTTTCACTTCAACAACGGAAATTTGGTATTTTTTTGAAAACATTCAAATTTGAACTCCATTCTCGCAACAATTAAATATTCGAAACCAATTAATTTTCATTTTAGTTGACAGGTTTTATTTGTTCTAAAAGTTAACCAAGTTTTATTATCTACCCGTTTACGGTGGAAATTTTATTGCTAAATATTTTCGGTATAATTTAGGTTAACTTTTATAAGTATGCTATATTTGGACGCTGTTTTTTCCGAAAACATGTTTTCGAAAACAAACAACATATTTTAATATAATATAGAAACTTACATGTTCTAAAAGCTATCCAAGGTTTATAATTAACCAGGCATTGGTTTAGAGCTCACTTACAACTTTTCCTGCTAAAAATATCGTATTCCGAAAAAGTTCGGTAGAGGCTGTTTATGCACTGATAAATCGTCTACTTAAGTCAAATTCAGTACTCTCGGTAACGTACTATTTTGCAGAAAAATATTAACCGTAAAACCTAATAAAATGTCTGGGAGATAGAAACTTGCTCAGTTTTTACAGACAACAAGTTTCTCCACTTAACTGAAAAATATCTTTTTCGAAAACGTGTTTCCTAAGAATATAAAGTTTTAATATGACCGACTTCTCAAAATAACGCTAATGGCGAACTTAAGTTTTGCAGAAACATTTAGCAATGAATTCTAAACTAATGACTGTTCGATAACAAAACTTGGTCAACGTCTAGTACATACAAGTGTCTCAAGGATGATGAAAAAATATTCATTACATTTTTTTTTCTTTAGTTCACAATGGGTCATGGTGTCCTCAAATCACAATGGGTCATGGTGTCCTCAAGCAACATTAATTTAATTCGTTTCCAGACGTCATACAACGATGGAACTTGGCACAGCCACATAAGTCGGGTTACAATAAAATATTTTACATTGTTACTTTGATATATTTCTATATATCCATATATATTTTAAAATCATATTTTTAATATGGACTCCTATATCCTAAAAATAGTACTGGCTTGCAACGATCTGTCGTCTGACTGGTTGCAGAACACTTGTTACAAAACTTGGAGGATATAGGTGACAAAATATTAGCTTCAGAAAAAGTGCCCGAAAACCGAAACAAGTCGAAAAAATTACATTTTAAAGGCAAACCTTTCTTACACAATGCGTACTAAATAGTAAAATATGATTTTGTTCATGCATGACTAAACAGAAATCTATGGGGCGCGTCAATTGAATAATTTATAAAGTGATTGTGTATGAGATTGTGTCCTATGCTTTCCTTTTAGTCATGCATAAACATGTTTGTTTTACTTTTTAGTACGAATTTGTCTTTAAAAAGTTTTATTTTTATTATGTTTTGGGAATTGTGTTTTCTCAGTAAATGGCGTCCACACATAGCGGAAGTTTTAAAACAAACAACTTACCGTTGTGTTTCAAGTAAAACTAACAGTATCAATAATATTAAAAAGATTTTGGGATGAGGTATGTACAAGTGGTAACTCAACGTTGTACAAAAGTACTATTATTAGGGAAGAGAGTAAAGAATTCCGATAAATCAAAACTAGTTTTTTTCTTCAAAGTTGTTACAAGCTCTGTATATCCTGTACAAACTGATATGGACTAATCCCAAAGTACATACAAATATTTATCGTATAAAACATAATTTACTTCTTTGTGTTAATTAGTTGCTAAGCAAGATTTACCATAATGTAGAAGAGCATACTAATCTCTGAGATTCAATGATTATCAACGATGTAAAGGAATATCGCGGTAGACTTGTTCTTAAAATATAAAATAAATACGGATCTCTTAAATTTGTACAAAGAGCTCATAGAAAACAATAATTTCCAACATGTATGGCTTGACTTGTACATTTTTCATTAGCTGCCTGAATTGATACGGAAAAGGTCAAACAGAAAATCCGTCTTACAACGAGATAAAAGAGGAAGTTCTAATAAATATGCGCGTTTTCCTAACAAATAAGAAAACCTTTGTAGAATTAGCATTATATACAAAAGTTGAAATGGGAGCCCGAGGGAAGAGCATATCTCAAATAATCACACCGATAAAGTTTGAATATCGTCTCCTTAGTTCCAGTTGTGAGCGCCCCTTGCTTCAGGAACTGGATATTCTTTTGAATATAGTACATGTTGTGTATTGTTCTTATAGAAAAGATACTTCATATGTTTCTGCTTAGGTTTGGAAAATCTAAACATTGCCTTCTATTTACATAAGATTATTCCATCACGTTGGTGTATACAATGAGTTAAAATGCACATATTCCGACACTTTGAATATTACCCTATATACGTAGGAAGTGCTCAAAATATAGCAGCTTTATGAGTAATAGTGTTTGTATTTAGCGGCGGATAAGAATTTTTCCTAATTAACATCAGTGATTCAGCCAGACTTGCCTTTTATGGGTGTCAACCAAATCCTTGAGAGCACCCCTTCCTAACTTAAAAACATACGGTCAAACAGTGATAGGAACCAAGCAAAACTCCACTTAGACCCTCCCAATTTACACTTTACCCCACACTGAAAATTCTGGAAAAATCCCTGATCAGCATGGATATCTGATAGGGCTTCACACATTGAAATTATGACCATAGGTACACCTAGGTTTACTAGACTAAATACATTTATAGTAATACAATTTCAATGAATATATTTATTGGTTACTCAAAACAATGTGAGAGAAACGTTGAGCGATCGAAACTTGTGTGACAAGTAATACATACCAGGTAATATGTTGTAAACATGTATTCTATTATGCTGATCATAAATTAACTTGGTAACTTCCAATGGTTAAAAAGAAACAAAATTTTGTCCGGGAAATTCATATTTAGTATATTAAAAATCATGTCACTAAGCGCCATGTACATATAAAGTCCAAATGTTAAGTGCCAAAGTGTTTTACCCAGTGACTCCATCCTATCATGGACTTTTAACTTTTCTTAATTAGACAAGCTAAGCAGCTTCAATAGGTCTCTAGTTCTCTGTTTTCTTTGCGCAGTAGTAACTAGGCCTATATAGTTTAAATCAGGACTCATCAGAGACCTGTCAAATTGTTGAGTTGAATGGTATTCTTATAAAACAATTTAGTGAGTTTGAAACTTCGTTTGATACAGAACCATATAATTCTCTGAGTTATTACGTCTGGAAAGTCACTTTCATATTTCATAGTATTTTTTCCAGACTGAAAAATGGCAACAATGTTCTCACAGAACAATAAACACAAGGCTCTTCACAACAAGTGGAATAATACTAAATGCTAATTCTAATGTTCTGTATTGATTGTAGAGAAACCCGACCATATATACGTAATCAATTACTTTGTAGCTGAAGATACATAATTACATACTGATAGTTTGCGAATCAAATATCTTATTTGCAAGTATAAGCATTAGTTATAAATAGGGTGGACATTATATAAATAGTTATAAATGTTATAGTCCAAAACGTGACATCGTATTACGGGGGGAGTCCCAGGTATCCCCACGTATGAACTATGCATATTATTAAATAGCACTTAAACGATGAATTTTTAAATGAATCGTATATCAAAGTTAACGTAAATATTCGACATAACTGCACATTTTTTATTTGTAGACGATGCAAATTCTTATAAAACTATATTGTAAAATATTTGTTAGTAAAAAATATAATTTTCATTGATTGGCGAAAAAATGGGATATTTCTGGAAACCGACGGGACACCGTCAGATGCTGAAAATAACGGGACGTATGACAACCCTAGTTATAAAGGCAAACACACAATTCTTCAATTAATAACTGGAGTTCGGAAACAAAAGGAAGTTGGTAAAGTTGAATTGATTAGCTCTAGAGATGAAGTTATTTTTCTCGATGATATTTTCATGTGTTAAATTCAGTATATTTTGATTCTTCTCAACACATTCTCATACTACCTCTGATATAAAAATCAAGTCAACAACGTGTTGTTTCAAAGGAAAACTACAATGTACAACAGATGTATCACGTGTAAAGTTACTGATGTATCATTGCATGTGTACCACGGTGAAATAAAATACGTTTTAAATTATAATTAAATAACTGTATTATTTGACTGAGACTACTTTTTAGTTTTTAGTTATACAAGAAATTTAAAAACATAAATACGTGTTAAATAATTCTTAAAACTTTTAACTAGTTAGAATTAAATTTATCAATACCATGCAATCCTCTATGATCTATCAAACTCTGTTGTAAATATAGAAAAATCTTCCATGTTTACTTGAATCCTTTGAGCATTCGCGACCTATGTATGAAAACTCTTGTCTTTTACTTCCCTAATGTGAGTGGTTAAGACCAAATACACTATGAATTTCTGTGGCGAACATACCTTCGTCTATATTTACTTCTTCACGGTGGAAGGCATTAACAATGTTTCCAGAAATCAGCACTGTTTTAAGGGCCTTTGGTTGGGAACAAAAACTAACAGATCCCATTTAACTCGTTGTCGTTTAATTTAATTAAGTTGATCAGTAAAAGCTTGCTACATGTCTATACTATATATATATTTGAAACATATTTGGCAACTCTTTCGTAACTGAAAATGTTATTAAATCCGTTGGCAAGAAAGTTCCTTTGAATATCTTTGATTCTGAGACCTTGCTTATGATGAATTTATAAAGTGTTTTCTGTATGATAATCAATGAAATGAAATAAACTAAAATAAAAAAAAATGATGTTAAATGAATAGCTATATGAAGATAACGATTACTATTGTTTTAAAACGAAATTATTAATATTCGAATGTTCTTTTAAATTACATTTTTTAAATATTTTTTTAAATACTTCATTTCTGCTAAATATATTTATAGTAAAACTCATTCTTATTCCTACATAACTACGGTTAAACCATTTATAAATAAGATAAAATAAGACGATTCTTCTCTCAACAGTACTATATATTACGTTGGCTGCAACATAAAAGAGTAAAAATTATCTTTGTTACTCACATTTTTTAAAACAGAAATTTCATTTTTGCAGTCATAATAATATATATATTTTCTTACATGTTTCTTAAAAATGTTCAGTATTATTAAAGATTAAACCGCTTATAATTTTATGCATTATTCTTTCAAATGTGGTACTTTATGTGGTGTATTTTTACGTAAGTCTTTGTCACGAAGATTATCTTAATGTGTAGCACAATTTTCAGGAAATGAGTACCGCAAACAGACAGCAGTACTACATCTGTATTGTAATAATCAAAAGAATTTCAAGGTGTTCGGCGTGAGTAAATTTACAGTATTGAATGATCGTTAAATATAAAATATGTGGTATAGATAGTATTAATTATTTATATAACGTTAGTTGTTATGTTAAATTATACAATAAACATAATTAAATTAAATTAAGTTGTTAAGACAAATGCATTACAACACCTAATGACACAACATTAACATTAGGTAGTTTTGAAGTTCCGTCATTTTTTTAAAACATTTCTCGGAGTTTTGTCCTGCATTTGATAGTTTCCAGTTGGTAACCCTAATTTGAAAGGAAATTTTAACATAACGAATACGTTGTTTTAGATTAAATTGCAACAAATAATGTTTAAAGATTTAATTGCAATAAACAGTGGAGAATGTCTATGTTATAAAGAATGGAAAGCCAAAACTATGCGCTCCACATAATTCTCTATATCCTCATTAGTGTTTCTTACAACTTTCCCGTTTTTTGTTCCGAAGCTCAACGTTTTTTTCTTTCTAAGTTTCAAAGAAGGTCTGGAATAGTAGTGTTAAAATGTTGAATTGTTCTAGCACAGAGAAATTAAAATAGTTAAATTAGTTCAACCTTGGTTTCAAAATGTAAAAATTATATATTGCCGGTATTTCTTTAGTTGTTTTGATATATTGTAATGCATTACACTAACTTGATCACAAACTGCAAAGTATTTTTTAATTGTCTGAATGGCTCTGTTTATTAAATTGTTTAACTTTCTTGAAATGACATTTTAGACATAAGTACACAATAAAAATTGTTTTCTACATTCTATATTCGGTTCCCTTATGCCTGAAATCTAAAAGAACAAACCTTTATCAGGTACACATTGAAACTTCATATATATGTAATACCTATCTGAAATTAGCCTACACTAAATCATGCCCTGCGACAATCTAAATTAATATACATTTCGAGGCTTAATATCTTCTCTGCTAGAATTTTTGTTACTGGTGAGTAAGCGAAAAGGATATACAAATTGTAATATATATATATATATATATATATATATATATATATATATATATATATAATAGTGGAACATAATTTTTATATCGTAGTTATTCAACTGTTTAATAATAATACTTAAAATTCCAGGAAATAGTTGTGTAACGATATTACTGGGTGTTACACGAGATGTGTGATTAAGACAAGGAATAAATTGAAGAAAATATATTTTATATATTCGTTACAGTAACGATAATATTGGGTGTTACACGAGATGTGTGATTAAGACAAGGAATAAATGGAAGAAAATATATTTTATATATTAGTTACAGAATTGACACATAGAAGAATATTTCCTAAAAAGGTTTAGAATTTATCCAATGTAATTTTGTTAACCCTAGAAATGTATTGTATTGCACTACCAGCATAATGTTGAGTTTTCCATACAAAATTTACATTAACATTAAAAATAAAGGAAAGGGAAAATATAATAAAAATTTCAACTTTCAGATAAAATAGAACAGCAATACATGTCCATAGAAAATAGAACATTGTTATACATACATATTGTGATACTGCATTGGAAGGAATTATAGAACTATTGTACAAAATTCACTGTAGATAATGTTTGACGAAATGTATTATACGCATGAATTTAAAATTAAATGTAATCCTCAAAGAAATTATTTAATACTAGGGTATAGTAAACTAGGATGAAATAATAATACATATATTTTCAGAATACATAAACAATATTCAACACATCAATGACGGGGTCCCAGATTCAGGCTCATTTCCATTCCTATCTTTGCCAAACGAACGTCTTGTCTTAAACGATAAACTTATCAAAGATTATTTTCGGATACGATTAATTTTATATACAGTTAGTGACTTTAATCTGATGTCTATTCATACACCCCTGTCGCATTTCGGAATACAAAATTAATAATTAAACGATTTTCAAGTAAAATATTGAAGACGTAATAGGGTGTGGTTTAAAACAATATTGACAAGTTTTAAAGAAGAAATGGACACACACTAAATATATGTTAATGCAACAGTATAGTAGCAGGAGAAGGAGAGAAATTCTAAAGAAATAATAAATGACGTCCAAAAGACTTGTGTCCTTCAACCAACATTGCTTGATGATAAGGAAACCTTAATCATTTAAGATTTTGTTTCACATATAATGCGATAAAATATTTTGATAATTAGATCTTTACTGTGAAAAGAAGTTGAGACTATAGTCTATATAACTACTTCCGGTGAAATTTCCGATTTGAATAGTGGAAATACCCTTAAGTGCTATTATCTGAACATTCTGTAGAGAAAATTCGGAGTAATATATTCTCCCTGTTGGACTCAGTAATGCTAGGAAACATAATAGTAACGTGTTGTCATTAGCTATTGTTACTCAAATACAATTTAGAGAACTATCGGAGTTAATATACTTTTAGTTTACCAATAGTATTTTCTTTCTTGTTGTTTGAAAAAGTATGTCATGTACGTACTTCATCATACAGCATCTTTGCTTTACTTGCTACTTGTTGTGCATGTTTTTTTTTGGAAATACTTAAAATAAATCACAACGACTATTCGAACTTCTTTCTCCTAATACTTATTATCCAATATTGAAAAACGAAAATGAAGACCTGAATTGAAAATTATCCCAAGCTTACTTTTCTCGTATTTGCATCTTTTCTATTCGTCTATATCTCTGTCAAGGGGTATCCACATTCATAAATATTACAACCTAATACCACCACAGAAAACCCTACTACCACCAAAGAATTATTTAATTCAAAATAATTTTCACTGAATAGGACAACATACGAAGAACTTATACTGTTTTTCCTTACTGCTGAAAAAATATACTCCGGTGTACTTGGGATGGTTTACAATTCAGGACTTCAAATGTGATATCAAATTGATAATTTAATTTTAGGCCTACCGAATTTGTATAATATTTCGTAATAACTAAAATTTTTAAAATGAAAGATTTGTGTTTATCCTTACAATAACCAAGTCCTCGTAGGCCACGTGGTAACGTCGCGTAGCTTGAATTTGGAATTGGTATATACGTAGGTTCAAACCCCACTATCGACTACTCTAAAGTTCTCAGAGAGTTTCCTCAGTTCCTCCTGGCTAATGGCGAGATAGTATCTTAAACATGACCCTGGCCAATGACATTCATATCTCCTCTTTCTACCGGATCCGTTCTGAGCCAAAGACGCAAAAGGGAAATTAATTAATTAAAATAGGTATCCAATGCGCTTCAGGAAAAAAATGTAATAGGATTAGTTAGTTTAAAAGATATGTCACGTGAGTAGTAATATAATGATCTGCCATATTGTATTCCACTTTTAGTGGCTAAGCAGTTTCTGTATCACTACGGAAATATCACTTGGAGAAATACTTACGTGTATGCAAGTAGGTTGCATGAACCAAATCTCTAACCAAAATGCCGAAAATATTTTAGTCAAACATTGCTTCTATGTTGCAGTGTGTTACATGTATTTAAGACTATTTACAACAAAACAATGTCTAGCATTTTAATAATAATATTACTAAGTATTCCATAATAAATTTTAATTTGCGTGAAGTATTGGTCTGGAACAAATAGTTAAATTGAGTTTGTATTACGAAACTTTAATTCTCATAGTTGAAACAATCCACTGGTTTCAGACTGTACAAATTAAAATTAACAAGTAGTTTAATAATACAGACTTTCATCTCAATTCAGGCAGGACATACGCAGGTCATTTTGGTAATTATTTTTATGTGAGCTCTTCATGGAAATTTAAGAGATCAATATTTTTTTTCAAATAAAACATATCAATTTTAATTTGTATATCTTAATTTTTATTGTTGATAATTTTTGAAGTTCAAAACGTGGTATGCTGTTCTAAATTTAACAAATCATAAACGTAATTAACATAACAAGGTAATTCTTTGAAACTTCAAATATTTCGGAAAGTTTTAATCTCTTCCGTAACAAGGTTGAGTAACTACTTCGAGGTACATTATGGTAAAAATACTTTTAAGGTGTTGGGACTGTTAGTTTGTATCAGTTGAACAACAACGTGTCGTTCGAAGTGTTTTTCAAAGTTCCCAAATTTGGACTCCATTTTCGCAACAAAGAAATATTCAAAAACAATATTTTTTCATTATATCTGAAACACTTATGTGTTCTTAAAGTGACCAAGTTATATAATTGACTAGCCTACAGTTTTGAGTTTATTGATAAATGTTTCCTACAAATTTCAGGCTAATTTTTAAAAGTTAGCCATATTTGGTGCCCAACTTCTCAGAAAATATGTTTTCAAAATTTTTATATAGTATATAAACTTACGTATTTTAAATGCTGACCAAGTTTCATAATTAATCAGGCATTGGTTTAGAGTTCAGCAGTCAGAGATCTTGTACTAAAGGACATCTCCTAGTACCGGTATATCTTTTGTTATTGTGTACATTTCTGAATGGCGTTTATTTCTAAAGTGGGTTAACTAGTTCAACGTTACTATTCAGACATAAGTATAATATAAACTATGTTCCTAATATTAAATTCATTTGCTTTTCTTACTCCTCAAATATAGAAACAATTACATGTTATCAAGTACACATTGAAACACCATGTATAATGAACAGAAATCTGAAATTAACCTACAGTAAGTCATCGCCTGAAATTAAATAATATTAATTAACGGGTGATCATATAGTTACCAGACTAGTATTTATATTGACATTGTACGATATTTGGAGACCTATTATAAAGTTTTAACGCCTATCAGTGCACAAGATTCATAGAAGCGTGAGGATTATGTTGTTGCTTCCTCAATTAAAATCCTATAGAAATACGAGAGTATAATTCTCAATCGTCGATATATAAACTAGAATAGATCATAATTTAATCTATGTAGGAAATAATATACTAATAATAAGTTGTTCTTTGTTTTACCAGCAGACTTTATATTATGCTGCATACAAGGAGCAAATGCAAGAAAGTAACATATTTAATTATCGTTCCACGTACTCTTTAACGGAATTACTTGTGTAAGCATTATATTTTGTTCTAAAATAATTCAGATTAATCAAGGTGTGCTAACTTTATTCAAGCTGTAAGTGCATATAAGTCCATAATACATACGGGTGATTGTTCGGAGAACGTGACTTTTAGACATGACTGAATTTTTCGCAAAATAAAACTTGTGTTGAAAGTAAAGATCCGTTAAATACTAAATATAATAAATTCCTACACCTGTATCCAAGCTAGCTGGATGCTATTTGAAAAAAAATAAATTTATCTTGTAAGAAATCATTGATCATGGTGGTGATAACAAAGTATGAAACTCTTACAAGGGAACATAAGTGTAAAGAAGGAAACAATAACTTTCGTAGGATTACAATTTTAACCACACACGACAAATAACTTCTTCACGGTTTAATGCCATTTTTAACATTTCAAACAAAATGAGGTATCTTATAAGAATGCGCTATAAAAGCAGATTGAAAAAGGATTCATAATTGTCCAGAAATTTTAACTGTGTTTACAGATGCAATTTATTTCATTTATATGTGAAAGACACGTTCAAGTCTATGCTATAACTGCTGACTTGCGGCTCGCAACACGTTCTTTATACTATAAATTAAATTTCATGAAGGTAAGAATTTAGACAAATACTGAAGACATGTTTAATTATCTATACCCAATTACGCATATAAACTAAAACACATTTAATGTCTTACATAAGAAAACAATAATATTTCATATATCGCAGTACCTGTTTATTTCATACCCCATTAATATCGAACGTGTAAGAACTTAATATTTTGGTATCGGAGCTGAAGTTACAGACCGTGAATAAACATGAACGCATATATTAACAATGCATATGAACGTATAGAAATGTATTTGGAAAGACAAAACGAAAGTTATCATGTAGTAGACCGAAAGTCAAGGAAGTCGGATACAAAGTATTTTTTTTCCTCAGCCAGCCGATGCTCTATCCACTGAACCACAGTACGTGCGTGCAAACTGAATTTTGGAAGCTATATTTACTTAGCACCAATTGAGTTACTAACCAGTTATCGCCCGTGCAACAAGGCGGCCTCACTGCAAATTCCAGAAGCGAGACTCTCTAGTGATTTTGAATGTATTATAAGTACTTTTAGGTACCTCAGGCTAAGGTCTGAATAAATTGTGACAGAGGATTTTGGTAGGTAGACGGCCAGGGAATAGTTTGTAGGTGCCAGTCATGCATATACCTTGTATGATTGAGAAAAAATTCTGGGAAAACCTCAATCAAGATTGTTGACGGCTGAGATCAATCCCAGGACCACCCGGATGCTAAGCCAACACCCAACCACTGAGCCACAGCAATTCAGACCAGACTCTCTAGTGTATTTTTTTCTGCTTTACCATGTTCCTTTTCGGAACGAATAGTGCCTCAACTTCATGGACGATTGTCTTCACATTAGAGAAAGGGATGTTTATTACTGATCACTATATATCGAAAAAACTCGAAAAAAAAAAA